>JADQWA010000171.1:0-284721 GCA_018344505.1 Nebria ingens riversi | reverse complement strand
ATGGCTGGCTGCCCACGGCCTACCGCGTTCTTTACTTGTTCTAAACAGTTCGTAGAATTTTCTGGACTTTTTCATTCCCTTCTATTATTGTTAATTATGTTAGTTTTATAGTTAGGGCAAAAATTTATGGTTTTTATAGCTTTATTTAATTTTTAAACATACTTTTAAATTTTAAAACCATCGCATTTGTATAAAATTTGATTTTAAGTTAAAAATTGTAGAACAACCTCTACACAAAACGCACCCGAAAACTAAAGAACGTCCGGCGATAATAATTTCTAATATATTATGTCTAGAATGGTTATACTTTCTTGAATGTTTAATAATTTTAATTTCTAACTAATCAAAATACATCTAATACGTATAAGAAAGTCCAGTGTAATACACTGTTAATGAATTCATGAATTTAAACGTCTAATAATTGATAAATGCACTTATATAGGTCGTATATTGAAACTTAAATATATAAGTGCATCTGTTTTTGTTTCGCATATGTTTGTCATATGCCGGAACTGTTGCATATGACTTACTACATAAAACAGTACATCCTTTCATTGTGATACATTTTAATTTCGTAACACGTGAACTACCATAGACGAGCTCTCGCGTCCTTGAATTCATAAAGCTGAGTTCATAATGCAAGCATTAACAAATGCACTTTTCAAATAAACATCAACTTCAAATATATAAAAAAAATTACGTTCAGAAAAAAAAACTAACCAAAGCACTTTAGTGCTAGAGATATTTATCTACTAAGAGTATTCATACTAAAATGTAACCGTTCTTTATGTTATGAAGTGATTTTCGAACATATTTAAAATTTAAAAATAAATAATTATCAGTATGTAAACTTAAATGTATGGCGCCTAATAATTAGTCACTCGACACATAGCAAACACTTGTTGAAATACATTTTCATATTTACGAAATAAGTCATTTCTAATAATCTACTGCATAAAATGTCATTATCTTTTATCCTTCAACCTGTTTAAAATAATAAAATATTTCGTAAGGCGATTGCAACGTAATTAAGATTCAATAGAAAATACTAAAAACAATTGATCCTTTCGTCATATGGCAACTTGCAATACACTAATATGTAATTGGTTGTAGTGTGTTCAAAATAAAAAATTTATATTTTTTATATGGATTCATTATCAAATCAATAACCTCTATTTAACCTGATTAGATAACAATTTTTACCTGAACAAGCTTCAAGATTAATACCAAATAATGCAAACGCAATTGTGTTCGTTGGTGTCGTATCATGCAGCCGTTAAAAGTTTAGTTAGGACAATATATTTACGGCAGTGTATAATCAATGTGCGATCATGGTTTCTGCAATAACTAACGATTTTGTCGATTCGATTCGACGAAATAAAACGAGTAATGTTAAAATGAAGGACGATACTTGTGGCGAATTAATTAAGATTCGAAATCGCAGAAAAGCTATTGTGTTAGGTAAGATTTTTAAACAAAATTGTTATTAATAAATAAATTAATAAAACTCAATATTATTAGCGAGTATCATAATTGCGATTTCGTATAAGCACATATACTTATAGTTGAATAATAGTTGTAAGTTTATTTAAATGTGTAAACTAAAATAGAATTATTTAAGATTATAAATTTTAAATTTGTATGAAATATAAAAAATACGCGTCACAATCTTAAATTAAATACATGTTGCTTGTTGACTGAAAAGAATGCAATTTGAATACAATGTATTGTTATTTCGATTAGAAAATTATCTGAATCATAGATGTAACAAGGAAATAATAAAAAAATGTTAGTAATCTTCTCGTAAATACTTGACTTGCGGATAATAATCTTTTGATATTGTTAGCTACTGATAACTGTTTGGGTATTGATAAAGGCGACATATATTTATTTTTCTTAGTAGTAAACATCAATAACCCATAAAATTTCCTTGTAAAACTATGACATTTTTAAAGAATTAAATGCTCTATTCCAATTAAATATTTATCCATTCGTCATTGATAAGTATACTCTTATGACTCATACTAAAGCCCCTATTTATTTATATTTAAATTAAGCGAAAACGATATGTTTTTTCCCATGTTGTAATATGTTTTATAAATGCCCATTTTGTATATTTTAGATAACTTAACTTGGACACGCATCGGATCTTTAATGTCCTTACGGGACCGCCCGTTGCCTCAAACCCCTGGTGAAATAACACTAAAGCAACCCCCGTCAACCCCAGTAAGTCCACTGACTCCAGATGCAAGTCCATGGCAGACACCTTGCTCAAGTCCGCGGCTCGGAAACCGTTCAAATAATAATAGCGAAACCGGCACAAATGGACCTCATATGCCGATAAAAGTGTGGCTAACTGCGCTGGATCTATTCGACCAGTACGAAACGGTTTTCGCCAAGTTTTTTGGGGTCGAAGAATTACTGGAGTACACGGAAGCAGACATCAAAATGTTGGGTGTGAGGAATTCGGCGCATCGCGCGAGACTTATGACTAGTATCACCGCGTTGAAGGAGAAATATTATAAAAGTAAGTTTTTTGCGTATGTAGTACATATGTAAGTTATTATGTATTTGAATAAAATGGCAATTTCTTACTAGTATATTTATTGGTTTATAGAAAAATCCGGAAAACGAAGCTTATTGCGCCATAGTGTCAACATAGAAAATAATAAACAAGTTCGAATAATCCAAGATATGTAAGTAATTATTATTAAATTTCTAAATCTAATTGATTTTCATGAACAATAGACGCTATTCCATTGTTCAGTTAAAGGCATTGGTTAAATATTGATTAGCGTGTTGTCCCAAAGAAAAGCACGAATAAAGTTTTATTATTTATGAGTGTCTGTGTGTAAGAAAAACAATAGATGATTTATAGGAGATTACTTGAAAATGTGCCAACATCTCTGGCGCTGTTTTTATTAATAATCTCAATCAGATCTTCTAATTTTTCGTACTAGTACGTACAACAGAATTAGGAAATGAGTCAATTGTTATTTGCACAGTTACTATTGCATTAGAAATGCATCTATCTAATCTTTATGCGCGTCTGAATCACTCTATATCAACGATTGCGAATTGTTTTCAAGTGTTTTGCGGCTTAACACAATATTCAAAACATTTCCATTTGTAAATATGACTAGGTGTTTTGTTCAAGTACAAACAACATTAAAATCCATATCTCACGCAAATATAGACGTATCTTGAGTTACGTAATCTGCATTTCATAATTTTCAATAAACCCCAAAAATGCATAATGCATTTTAAACAATAAATAGACAAATACAAATATCACTTTCGTAACTTTACTCGCCCAAATGCATGCTGTATCGCATTACATTACAGACGAACAAGTTTCAGTTGATAAGCAATATTATTATTATATTTCTATACACATTTATTCATCCGATCTCAACACTTTCATTAATAATAAAATTAAATGATATACAGATTTATTTCTGTAATCAACAAATCGCTTATGTGTAAATACAAAATCTACATACACAAGTATTTGGTCGACTGTGAACTATTACAGAAGCTTAAAAAAATATTCAGGGTTTGCTTGAAATTATCAGTTGCACAAGAATGTTTTTTTTTATTATTATCACTACGCTTCCCTAATTATTAAGGATACCAGCAATATACAGACAAGATATTTAGAAATACTGATCGAGATAAATTAGATCTTATGTTACAGTTGACAGGGCGTCCAGTGGTTAACCATTTGACAACCATTATAAATTGAGTTCAGTTTATCAACATAGACATGACCAAATTGCCATTTTAGATATACAAAATATAGACAACTTGAGATACTTGATTAATAATAGGATTCGATGATTAATTATGATTTTGGCTAAATTGTTTTCAAAAGAATATAAAAGTTAGATTAAATAATGACAATTTGTTAATATTATCAAGTACACTGAACAAAAAAGAGTTCACTGGCCTCTAATTAGTATCCAAGAGTCCTTTTAATTAATTTTAACACCGTAGTTAAATAGCTAACGTCCAAGCTAAAAATAATTCTTTTAGTAGACACGATTTTTTAAATCATCCCATAATAGATAAATAAATTTAAAAGTTGTAAACTTTCCTAATTAGTTATTTTTATTTACTAGGGCAGTTTTTTAAACAACAACAAAAACATTTATTTGTTTCATTCGTACTTTCATACAACAAGCTATCGAAAAAAGTTAAGAAGATAATTAAAGTAAAAAATGACTCAAGCAAGCAAAAAATGGTTAGATCGGATTGATTGAACTAATCAGTAGCGTGCTAATTTATTTTTTATGGGTAGATATATGCAACCCGAGATTCGTAATAACTGATTTGGTTGCGCTAATTACACTTTTTATGTATTTAAGTTTCTATGTATTAAAAGATTTATAAAATGCGTTGTAAAAGGATTTGAACGCATTCAAAATTAATCTGTACGCCTTGTCGGTCACTTCATCTACCTGTGCAGGCGTACCTTACCACGCCCCAGCAATAATGAATCAAATACACCTGTTCGCCTGTATGATCCAGTGGCGTACAAGCCCCCAAGCAAAACCTACAACATTTTGCACAACTTTTGTATGTATAACACGTAGGATGCATCAGTCTTCTACTATTAAAGTTGTGTGTATCTTTTTAGTGTTACACACAAAGGCTTGCAAAACAAAATTTATTTTGTGTACATTTTTAAAGTATTCCGTGTGCACCTGTCCTACATTTTTTTGCTCAAATATATTTTAATTAAGCGTAAGATAATAAAGCTATATGAAAAATAGGGAAAATATATATTTTAATGCAGAATAACAAATATTCAAATTTTTTTTTGGTTGTATAACAACAACAATAAAACGAATAACCGGCAATATAATCTTCACAAATCACCAACAACCTCACAGAAACGACATTCCAATCAGTACACATATAGTATGATCACATATGCACGTGTGCGCAGTCGCTGGAAAATACCGCGGGATATGGCATAGACGAACTGACTATACAGACATGATACATCTGCTGGGGTACCAACATTGGCTACACGTTACCCTGGTTACGTATATACAACATTAGTTTATTGTATATTTAACAATTTATTTTATTAATTTAAAAAAATTATTAAATCTGAGTTTTGTTTATTGTTACTTAGTGGCGGAGTTAAAATAGTTAAATGTGTTATTTAATAAATTTTTTGTTATGGATTTTGGTAAGTTAGATTTAAAAAAAATATATTTTATTAGGTACTTAAAGTCCATTTTATGGATGTATACGCAGTAAATATTACCTACAGGCCTATTATTATTATGAATAAATTTAAATAATTAATAATGATTTAAAAAATAATAAAATTAATATCAGAATAGTATAAAAATGTACACAATGGAAAAATATACAAATAACAAAAGTATCCCACCCCATGATAGCCTTGCGGGGCGGATTTGTGCGCAGGCGTATTTGGTTCGGATAAAACGAAATTTCCGTCTCCGACCACTCGTTATATCGATCAATAAACTGCAAGGGTACCAGTGTGTATGTGTACAATACTAAGGGTAGTTTGGTCGCGGAGAGCCCGGGGGTTACATGTGAATGTGTGTCCGCCGCGCCTACCGTATATGCAACCGTAGTAGTATGATGTGAATTATCACAATAGATATAGTTGAAATGTGATGGTGTTCGCTTAATAATGGTTAAACTTTACTATAATTGTGTTTATTTAATTCTGGAGTTAGAGTTATGATAATTGTGGTTTATTTCGTGTGAAGTTACGGAAATTTAAAAGGCGTAAGGTGTGCGTTACTTATTTTATGTTCTAAATTATATATATATATATATATATATATATATATATATATATATATATAATATATATATGTATATATTTAATTTTTAAATCAAATTAATAAGCAATTTGGTGATAGTCAATCAAAACTCTACTGACTTAGCCAAAGACAAGTTTTAGATGACTACTAAATAGTCACTTTAAATAAATTAGTTAAAAAAAAAAATTACACTATTCTCTTGGAGAATATTTAACATTTTAAATATAAATTCCCAAAAAACTAATTAATTCTCTACACACGACAATTTATTCCAACATTCCAAAAAACCAATTTCGTAAATAAAAGGTAGAAACTCATCTTAAAAACCGCGGTATAAAGAACAGCTTTTGTGCCGGTAAAAAACTAGAGCAAAAGCTATGCATCCAAATTGTAGCGCTCTATAAAGAAATTCTTAAGATTTTGTGTTTTTTTTTGTAACTTTGAAGTGTCTAGCGTCAGAAAACACGGTTGTCATATCATTGTGTTTTTAACTTGTCATACCCTTTTCTTCAGACACTTTGTTAAAAAAAATGACATGAGATATTATTGGACTTTACGGGATGAAGAAAAGTTGGATATGTCAAATAAACATGTCATACAATCAATTATAGTTGTTTCAGAAAAATGTATTTCGCCTAGATATATTTTTACAGAAATATATGAATATTTATTATTTCAAATTATTTTTTTGTCTTTTAAGACCATAATATGTAGTTTTAATGGTCACAATATATGTTGTATATGTCTATGTTTCATAATTGCGTTTACCATGTGTGGAAATATTAAAATATTTTATAGTAAACAAACTTAAATATAAATAAATAGATATTATTATTTTAACATATTTTTTAATAATAGACGACTTATTTGTTGACCACATGAATGACAAATTGATAAATTACGCGATTTAAGGAATATATGGTCAAAACTATACGAAGACAAAATAAATATAGCAACCAAGTCAACTGTGAAGTATTGCGAATTACGTATACCTAGGCGACCAACAATTTTTAGTTAATTTAACAAATAAATATATACCTATGGTTCGCCTAGCATTAAATCAAAATTAGAAACTATTTCTTACGAGTATATTTAACCATAAACAACATACAACTGAGAAATACTATAAATTTTATGACCTATATATATATATATATATATATATATATATATATATATATATATATATATATATATATATATATATATAACAAAAGTGATTGCGTCCTTGACTATATAGACATTTTGGTCGTAAAATATAAAGCGACCACCCATACATATATAATACTAGTATGTTAGCGATATAGTTGGAGATATACGCGATATATTTAAGTTTCTTGTATCGTTCCGAATTTTAAGACGATATATATTTTATTTTATTAGTACGTTAAAAGCGATAAGAAATTGTAATTCTACTCAAAACTGTACCGACTAACGAAAGACATCAATTTTATTTTTAAATATAAAATAATTTTTGTGTTAAATAAAATAATATAAATGCAGTATAAATATTGGTTGAATGGTTAACCAATGAGTTTAATTATTGTTTAGATTGTAGTGCAGCCAACGTACAGACAATAAGAGAATTGATTAAATATTTTTAGAGGGCCTTAGGGTGAGCACGTGCTCACCCTAAAATACACACCCCGAAACGTAATGCACTGACAGAAAATAATATTAATGTTCCCACACACAATGTCGGCTTGTCTGAAAATATACGACTCTTCAGAGAGTAAAAAATTATTTAACCATGTCGAAGAGAAAAATTATTACAGAAAAGGCGAAAACACAAAAGTTTCACCCGCCAAGCCCAGCCCTAGTTATATACGTATATATACATTAAATTAAACGTATAAGAGAGTCTTAGCTCATCTATAATAAACCAAATGGCTGGAACTTAAATATTGACCAATGGTCGTTCTAAAAAAAAATACTAACAATACGATAATTTTCAAAAGATGAGGAATTCAAAAGGCCAAAAGACAGAGATAACTCCTATTATTGTCGAATGGTTTAATGTATACCGAGACGGAATGATGGAAATATTGAATGAAACTGGCGCACATAATAGCTTCTTGAGACTTGTAAGCGGATGTTGCTATGGATAGCGATATACACGGCTAATATGTCATATCTACCATATACAGTCCCTCATGTTCATGACAAAAGAAGATATAATATATAGAATCACTTGAATGGTTCCTCATTTAAAATATGCTAAAAATACGCGTTATTTTATATGTTTCAGGCAAGACCTAAAGGTTGTGACTGAAGCTGCCCAAAGCAAAAGCTTATGCAACTTAAAAATGGTGAGTTCATTATTTTTAATTAAATAAAATAAGCTTTCTATTTAAAAAGTTAATCATGAATGTTACTGCAACAAACTTAATACTGATTAAATATTCATTAAAAAACTGCAAGCGTTTTAAACATTTACAGATCCTCCCTACAACATTACAAACATGCACCATAAATATATAAGAAATTCTATGTATAAGCAGCAACTTTATACTTAAGGCCATGTAACACGGAAAATAGACTAAGAAGTTTTTGCCAAGAAAACTTTGAATCTTCTGTTTTCACGTTCTCCGTTTTCTGAATTCGAAATCGTTATAAATGATTTACGAACCAAATTTAAGTTTAACCACATAGCTACTCAGACTGATTCACAACATTTTATTTTATATACACTGTAAAATTGTCTTTAAACGGAATAGAAAAATAGTGTCTGCTTTCCTAGACATATTTGATAATTTAATAATAAACCGTCGCTTGTCATTATGAATGATTGCGTATTAAAAAAGATATTTATATGTAATCTCCGTTGTAGGAACCAACGGATCCAGGGGTGGATGCAGTGAAGCTACGGAAATCGCTGGAATGGGAACTGTCGTTAGACGCGCGTGATTTGCGGTCCCATGCCTGGTATCACGGGGCGATACCCAGGCACAGGGCCGAAGAAATAGTCGCGCACGAGAATGAGTTTTTAGTGCGGGATTGCACATCGCAACCCGGGAACTATGTGCTGACATGTCGGACCAAAATACAACCCCTGCATTTTGTCATTAACAAGGTAAAATGGGATTTTAATTACAGCCATTATCAAGGAGCTTTTTTAAACTGTTGATTCACTAAGTAGACGAAATAATGTTATGCAAACGCGTTTATAAACGTAGTAGAGTTAATTATTTCTTTGTGGTATTAGGTAATGATTCAACCCGAAACCGTCTACGAAAGAATTCAATACACCTTTGAGGATGACTTGTATGATACAGTCCCAGACTTAATAACTTTCTACGTCGGTAGTGGTAAACCGATTTCAGCAGCCTCAGGGGCCCGCATACAACACCCCATCAACCGTATGTACCCGCTGTCATATTACGCCACCAAGTATCCGTCCACTGGCATAGTGTCAGGGTATAGTGGTGGCAGTGGAACTCACAGCAGAATTGTCAGTCCTGTAACTGCACCTTCACCACCATTCCGGTAATTATTAATTAAATAAAGCAATATATATATATAAACATATTTGATTAATTTCTAGATACAGCACCCAACAACGACCCTCGTGTAGCCCGACTCGTACAAGTCGAGATACCCCACCGCGATTACCGTCAAAAAAACAACGCTCCCAGTCCCTAACACCTAACGAAGTGAACCGCGTGTGCCAAGAAAAATGTAATAGTGCCGACGGTGTGATTCAATCGCCGCTAATGACGCGGTCGGCAGGCACAGACGCATTGACTGCCGGTCTCAAGTTTTCCACACACTCTTTACCTCGTACCGCGTGCAACAACAAAATGTCCTTGTCACCAAGTACCTTAACAATGGGACGAACGAGCAACGGTAAATGTATCAGTCGGGTCACAAGTGACCCAAGTTTAAGTCCGTGCGCAGAGAGGCGACATTTTGGTCTGGAGGATGACCAGGGGAATTCGTCACCTCCACCCAAACCATCAAGGGTACCGAGTATGATGAGACAGGAATCGGATAACACAGATCGCTCAGATAATGGGTAAGTTATTTTATTAAAGTACTAGTAAGTCAATTTGTTGACCAATTGAAATAATTATTTAAATAATTAAAAAAATGCTACAACTATAAGAAAATCTGTAATGATATGTATCAATATTTACAGATTCGTAGCTCATGGTTGTCTACAGCGTGTAGCAAGTTACCATGCATCTGGTTCCGATTCCGGTAACGGTTCCGGCGATTCCGCCCAGAGTTCGGCCGCTGGCGACCCGATAGAACCGAATCAAAAAATGCCGGGTGTCATAATTAAAAATCCTCGCTATAATTTATCCACATCAGAGTCGACAGCTACGTTAAAAAACCTCGACTTTGATTACGTCGAAGCGGAAGAAAGACTGATGCAAATCATCCAACCAGATATGAATTTATTCACGAAATTCGACCTTGAGAACTTCAGTACCCTGTTGTTACCATCCGTTGAGAATAAACCGTTGGACATGAACGCTCTGCGTAGCGTTAAGATAACACTACAAGAGACTGCGCCCAAGATACTGGCTAACCATCTGACTAGGGTGGATTTGGATATTTTATTGGGGTATCAAGAGAATGAATTGGTTAATAATAAACTGAGTTCAGTTTCTGGGATAGAGATGTGCGGGTTGCCTAATGGACACCAACTTAGAATGGACTTAATCGAACGGTAGCTTTTCATTTTCTATACACATGAAGTACAATTGTAAATGATTTATTTTTATTTGCAGAACTGAATGTTTAAAATTATTGGTGGCAGTCACAATATTGACTTGTGCCAACGATGCCGAAAGAGCAGAGATTCTCAACAAGTGGATTGAAATTGCGATAGATGTTAAGACTGCATTGGGCAATTTATTTGGTTTTTGCGGTTTAATGTTGGGATTATGTTTACCTCAGGTAAATAGTAACAACACACCAAATTGCTACACTTTTGTGGCTGTAATGCAATTTCGAATAGATTTCTGATTCTATCACAGTTTTAGTTATTGTAATATGTGTTTTTATCGAATTCTAGATACAAAAATTAAATTCAACATGGCATATGCTTCGACAGAAACATACGGATAGCGCTTTTAATTTCGAAGCTAAATTAAGGCCCACTTTAAAAAATATGAACGAATGCTCGAATCCTCAAGCACCGAACACAACTATACCTCATCTATTACCATTTATTCTTTTGCAAGAAAGGTCACTGCAAGATTTTATTGGTAAGTGTTACAAAACTATACAATTTCCACTGTACATATAAGAAAATAAAAGTAATAACAACATTGACTACATCTTCAATACTTGCAACGCAAATCTAAAGCAAGTAAGTATCGCGAGTTACATATGCCTAGGCGACTGACTGGTATAGCAAGTTAGCCGATGAACATCGCGCCTAAGTGCTTTATTAGTAATATTAGGGGTAATTTAACCGTAAAACTAGAAATGTACGGAATGCAACATAGCGGAACTTGACACATACATATATAATTAAGCAGTTTTCGAAGTAATAAGGACATTATACAGCATATTTAAACAATAAATAAATATAAAATATTAAATTTGCACTCACATTTCATCATTTAAGCCTCAGGAACCACTAATATAAGTATAACTTAAAACACACACTGTCAACACTTCAACGTTCTGTACACTACTGAGTACTGAATAAGATTCGACTTGTATATTTGAACTTGATTCAACGCGACCCGTTATATATTTATTTCATATCTCCTCTTAATTAAAAGCTCATTCTGACTTTATTTCGATAACAATATCAAATATAAACAACGTTATTATTGCAAATCTTTACCGCACTAAAGAATTTTAACGTTTTGGCTCCATTTTAAATTGTCACAGCAATCTCTGATCAAATTATTTGAAACAAACGCGCGAAACTTGAATAGTTATTTCATCAATAAAATTATATGATTTAGGCTGTAATACAAGCGAATCAAGTTCGTTAACATCAAGTTGTATCAGCGTCTGGGAATCACACAACCAAGATTTCGGTCTTACTACATTATTGGCCCATATGCAAACTGCCCGGAAGTTCTCTGAAAATGTGCCTACGTATCGACGTAACGCTGAAATCGTTTTCGGCGATTGTTCACGTACAGAAGAGCTGATTTTAGATACGTTTAAAACTGAATTTCACATGAAGTTCTTATGGGGTAGCAGAGGCGCGTTAGCTTCCGCCCCAGAAAGACACTCGAAATTCGAGCAAATTTTAACTGTTATGGCCGACAGGTATTGTGGTGAAGCGAATGATGGAACACCAGTATAGATTTAAGATTACTTGTAAGTAAACATTGTATATTACTAATTTTAATTGATTCGTTCATGTGATTGACTATATTTGATTGTATAGTAATAGATACTTATATTTTGGGTGTTATTTACAATTTTTTGAAGAAATAACATTTTCGTCATAATTTTTAAAGAAATAAATTAATATGTATATTTATCTATTGCTATACAAAATATATTGTTATTTTTAAATAAAAGGTTGTTCAGAAAGTTATTTAAGTAAGTTCTGGTAATGATTGAAACGATCATTTGTATTCAATGAATATAATTACTTTTTGAACAAGCCTAGTACTAGTCTACCAAAAGGCAAAATTAGTCGACAAAAAACGTACTTTCGTAGTCCTTAATTTATAAATTAGAAAATATAGTTAACAAAACGGATATCGTAGTTCTAGGCGCATATCATCAGGAAAATAAATTTGTTTTATTCTATATAATTAATTTGCGAAAGAAATAAATTAAAAATTGTTTAATATCGGTATGATATATGTATAAGCATATCTCTTGAAACGAAATATATATATATATATATATATAGTATATGTATAATCAAAATCTTTTGATAGTAGACTGAGAGTTTTCGACGTATATTGAATGGTGCATACAATAAATTGTAGGTTGTTTTATTTAAACAGGCCTATGTAGTATATTTGTTATTAAGTTACCAAGATTTGTGATATATAAACAAAAATTATGTCATAATACGCAGAACGATATGAATTATTTTATATTAAATAAAGGCCTAAATTAAGATAAAATTTGATACACTTTGAAATTCATTTATAATTAATTCAACGCCATTTATTAATTAATTAAACTAAGCAAAATCATAATTCATCGATTTTAATTTGTCATATGTGCAATAATTTTCCTACAAATAGAAAATAAAATTTGAAAATTAGACAAATTAATAAATATTTATTTTTATGTGTATTATAATAATTATAGATTTGTATATAGTCCATAAATGTTTGTAGTCAGTTACGGAAAACAAATGTAGAAAACTAATCATGTACTGAAAAACCTTTTTTATATATAATCATAAAAAAATAATTTTCTGTTGATAAAAATAAACAGTACAGACTAGAATTAAAATAATTTAAAATGCTGTGAATAGATTTTTATAATTTTGTTAATAGATTAAAAAACTGAATAATGTTTTAAAATGGACCAAAATTAATTTTCCACACTATTACGACTAACATAAGTTTATATAATTTACTACTGAAATAATAATGTATAATCAAAACAAACGATTCCTACTGTAACGTAATAATTAGAATCTCTGAAATAAAAAGGTTATAATCAATTTCAGATAAAATCATTCCCCAATTGAAATAGTTTCAGTCAATCAAAACCAAGGTCTAAGTCAAGAGCCAAAATTGAAGTGTTATGTGCAACAACAACAACTTTAAGGTAAAAACAAACAAAATATATTTTAATAACAATTTATTTATTTACAATAGAACAACCACAATCTTAAATGATCAAATCTACAAACTATAAAACATTTAAGTTTTTACAGTTTTAAATATTTCTTCTTTAATATGTTTCGGTATTTTAATCCGTTTTCTTTTTGTTTTATCTGATTTGTCTATATCGTTTTTCACAACTTTATTATTAACCTTTTTCTTCAAACACGACAATGGATTTGGTCCTCGTTTCCTTTTCTTATGTTTTGGTTTCTCGTCCTCAACAATACCAATTTGTTCTTTTAATTTTACTAGCACAGTTTGTTCATTTTTACTAACACCAAAACGCGAATCTGTTTTGAGTTTAGCTGTTTTTAACGATAACTCAGAGGGTTGTTCTAATATCGGTGTAGTTTGGTGCAAATATATCATTGGAACGCCCGGAATGTTCCGTAAATGCGTTTGTAAACCGCGATCTTGTGTCGCTATTATATATCGGTTATTATTTTTAATCATTGATTTTAAGCATGTCGAACCCGTAACACGATTATGTTCGTGGCCACATTTATGAATTGCGAATTGTTTAACTATTTTCATAGCACCGAATACTTTTGGGCCCAATTCTTCGGTTTCCAAAACGACGCACTGGGTTGTTAATAATTTCAATTCGGCTTGGAAGTATTTGGGAAGTTGCTCTTGAATATTAATTTTATTCTATAAAAACAAATTAATTTAAGATCTTTGCAAAAAAAACAAAAATAATTAAAAATAGTTTTGAAAAAAATAATTCAATTTGTATATTTATTTATTCTAAAAATGTTTTCAAATATATTCTTTATGACGAATTATAAATAAAAAATTATGACGAATTAAAATGTATGAAATGACAAAGACATTTTCTAGAATTACATTAGCATGTTCTAGAAAACCTATTCCAATAAATTAAAAAATACAAGTCAAATTTAAGGAAATTTATGGTAAATTGATTTATGCGATATATGTACGTAAAATAAAAATATATTTTAATAGATGTTTAAAAAACTAACCTTTAAAGCAGCAAAACAAAACGTACCATCGATCAATACTTGGTACGGCTGACGAAACCCAAAATTATTCACATAAAAATTAACTGTTTTATACACCTTTTTATTCCGTTTTATTTTCATTCTTAATTACTATTTTATACCGAAAATACAGGAATAAAATGCCGAAATTGACAACCACGTGCAGTACTCCTTTCTCTGACTTGAGCTTCTGACAGATGACAGTTAAACATTTGATTTAAAAATATAAATTTTAATGATTGAAATGAAATAAATAATTATATTTTAGAGCCCTATAATATATATTTCCCAATAAAACCGTATAAAATTGAATTTACTAATGTCCATTGTTGTAATAAATATGCCTTGTCATTTTAAAATTATATTCATATTTAATAGTATTTAAAAATCATATCTTATTTACACTTTTTCTCAATTCATATTATTTATAATTGAAATGTTAGCAGAACTAAACTTTTTTGCTATACGCCTTTGATTATATATTAAAAACATATTAAAGCACAATTAAATCATACAATTTATATTATATGAATTGTGTTCTATATTGTGGAATATAATTTTTATGATTTTTGTAGTTGAAAAGGGTAAATTTGATAAAATATGCCGTTTTTGGTATGTGATTTTTGTATATCGCGCTAATTTTAACCGGATATGTAAACAATTTGAAGCCATTTTTTCGTTGCTAGAAGCGTTCGAAATGTTCTCGAATGTTCTACAACCTTCCAGATCAACGCAGTCTATAAAAACACCGGAACAAATGGTGCGCAGGCCATTCTTGAACAAACAGTCGAGTGGTGAATATCGTGAGATTTTCAGAGTCATTCTGGACGCAGTATTCAGTTTATTGAGTTTAATACAGTGAATTTTCGTGCAAATTAAAGGTAATTAGACGCATCTATATATAAATTATTAATTTAGATACAAATATTTGTGAAACTGATAGAACTTCATTGATTTTTTTTTACACGAGGCGATACAACGCGACTACCGGCATTTTTTCCAGCCATGATACATCAATAAATTGTAATGATTCATTCAATTTTAAATTATAATTGTGTATATGGAATATATTTTTTTAATAGGCGCTATTTTTTATTATACTTATAATATATTTTTTGTGTTTTTCGTGGGATATATCTATTAGATGCTTCGCGACTTTTTCATGTATCCGATGGCACAACACTTCCATAATTAAATCAATAAACATATTTGGCCCGTAGTCAGCAAGTTTATCACTGCCTTTTTTTTTTTTTTGTATCTAAATTCTGAAAATTATTTTATTATATAGCAAATATGGGAAATTACCACATTACGATAAGAGAATTACTTTCCTGTATTCATCAATTCAATTGCAATGTTCGCTAAAATTTCGAAAATACGTTTTAATATGATTTAACGAATTTTCGAATTGAAAGCTCACATTGCTATTGAAGTAATCGGTACAGAAAATGTATCGTCTAATGCTGTTTTCTAATCGTATGGTATATTTTTTAATAGTTATAAACATGTTTAAGTTTGGTTCTTAAAAAAAATTACCCCCTGAATAAATTCTGCTTACGGCCCTGACAAATCAATGCTCTTAGAAAATAGTTGCGCCTGTAACTCATTGATTATATTCAGTGTTCCAATTATAAGTTTTCTAATAAAACTTCCTAGAAATTTTAAGCCACATTTTAAATCACTTCTTGCTTCCATTTTTTAAAATCTTATGTTTAATGATGAAAATGTATGTTTGTAATTTTCATTTTAAAGCTACTGTAAAAGCACTTTTAAGCTTTTCTATGAACATGGTTGTATGCAACCGGTCGTTCAAACTCACCTTGTTCGACGATTTTATATTATGTTTTTGATATATTCTGATTACTTGGCATTATTAAAGATGTTTTTCTCCTTTATTTTAAACAGATGCCTGAAGAGATGCAGACTGAGAATGGAGAAGTCGAAACCTTCGCCTTCCAGGCGGAAATCGCTCAACTCATGTCCTTGATCATAAACACATTCTACTCCAACAAAGAAATCTTCTTGCGTGAGTTGATTTCCAACTCTTCAGATGCTTTGGATAAAATCCGATATGAATCACTCACCAGTCCCGGCAAGTTGGACAGCGGCAAAGATTTGTTCATCAAGATCATCCCCAACAAAAGCGAAGGAACACTTACAATCATCGACACCGGCATCGGTATGACCAAAGCCGATTTGGTCAACAACTTGGGTACCATCGCCAAGTCTGGAACCAAAGCGTTCATGGAAGCCCTGCAAGCAGGTGCTGACATTTCTATGATTGGTCAATTTGGCGTGGGTTTCTACTCTGCTTACTTGATTGCCGATAAAGTTACCGTTACCTCAAGACACAACGATGATGAACAATACTTGTGGGAGTCTTCAGCTGGTGGCTCATTTACTGTCCGAGTTGATCCCGGCGAACCTTTGGGCCGTGGCACCAAGATCGTGTTGCACATCAAGGAAGACCAAACTGAATTCCTAGAAGAAAACAAGATCAAAGAGATCGTTAAGAAGCATTCACAATTCATTGGTTATCCAATCAAACTTTTGGTTGAGAAAGAACGTGAAAAGGAATTGAGCGATGATGAAGCTGAAGAGGAGAAGAAAGAAGAGGGAGCTGCCGAAGAAGATAAACCAAAAATTGAGGATGTTGGGGAAGATGAGGATGAGGATAAAGATAAGAAGGAACAGAAGAAAAAGAAGACTATTAAAGAAAAGTACACGGAAGACGAGGAATTGAATAAGACTAAACCAATCTGGACCAGAAACGCTGATGATATCAGTCCGGAAGAGTATGGGGAATTCTATAAATCGCTCACCAACGACTGGGAAGATCATTTAGCTGTAAAACACTTCTCCGTCGAAGGACAATTGGAATTCCGTGCTTTGTTGTTCGTACCCAGACGTATGCCTTTCGATCTATTCGAAAACAAAAAACGCAAGAACAACATCAAATTGTACGTTCGTCGCGTTTTCATCATGGATAACTGCGAAGAATTGATCCCGGAATATTTGAATTTCATGAAGGGCGTCGTTGATTCGGAAGATTTACCGCTGAACATCTCTCGTGAAATGTTACAACAAAACAAAATCCTAAAAGTCATTCGCAAGAATTTAGTCAAGAAATGCATGGAACTCTTCGAAGAATTAGCCGAAGATAAAGATGGTTACAAAAAATTCTATGAACAGTTCAGCAAGAACATGAAACTTGGAATTCACGAAGACAGCCAAAACCGCGCTAAACTCTCCGATTTGTTGCGTTACAACACCTCTGCATCTGGAGATGAGATGTGTTCATTGAAAGAATATGTCAGCCGTATGAAACCAGCTCAAAAACACATCTATTTCATCACCGGCGAAAGCAAGGAACAAGTCGCTAATTCATCATTCGTAGAACGCGTCAAGAAACGCGGTTTTGAAGTCGTCTACATGACTGAGCCAATCGATGAATACGTTGTCCAACAGATGAAAGAATACGACGGTAAACAACTGGTGTCTGTCACCAAGGAAGGTTTAGAGCTGCCTGAAGATGAGGAAGAGAAAAAGAAACGCGAAGAGGATAAGACTAAATTTGAAGGCTTGTGCAAAGTAATGAAGAACATCTTGGACAGCAAAGTCGAAAAAGTTGTTGTGTCCAATCGTTTGGTAGAATCTCCATGTTGCATCGTTACTTCGCAATACGGCTGGACCGCAAATATGGAACGTATCATGAAGGCACAAGCGCTCCGAGATACTTCAACCATGGGTTACATGGCTGCTAAAAAACATTTAGAAGTCAACCCAGATCATCCAGTCATCGAAACTTTGCGCCAAAAAGCCGAAGCGGACAAGAACGATAAAGCAGTGAAGGATTTAGTCATTTTGTTATTCGAAACTGCCTTGTTGTCGTCTGGTTTTACTTTGGATGAACCACAAGTTCATGCTTCTCGTATTTACCGGATGATTAAACTTGGACTTGGTATTGACGAGGAAGAACCAATGACTACTGAAGAAGTCGCTGCCACTGAAGCACCGGCCAAGGTTGAAGGTGAATCCGAAGATGCTTCCCGAATGGAAGAAGTTGATTAAATCTGTTGACATATTAAAAGACTTTTTTTTTAATTCTCTTCGTAATTTATAATATTAATGCGTGTTTTGAATAATTGTCTTACAACTATTGGACATGTGTTATAAGATGTTCAGCGTAAAAAAAAGTGTTATCATTCCTTTTTCATGTATATAGAATAATATTTGTTTTCATTCATTTTTTTTTTTTGTTCGTTCATTACCTGATTAGATAATTTTTTTAATAAATAAGCCATATGTTGAACATAGGTTTATATATGTACTCGAAACAGCATTACTTTCAATAAAAATATTATTTAATAATTTACTTATTTGTTCTATTACAAATCCTATTTTTACGTAAAATATAACATTTAAAAAGGACGTCTGTAAAAGGTATAGGAAAATATTTAAAATGGAGCAGTAAATATTTTTCATCAATTTTATTATATTGAAACATGATATTAACAATTTTCAGTTGTTCAATGTTTTATTTTAAGCATCTTAATAAACAAACTAAGTGTTTATGACTAATCAATAAAAAAATGACTCAAAAAATAAATATTTCACAATTAGTCACAAATTAATTAAAAAGAACTGTAAATCATAAGTAAATGAAAATTTGATATAATCTTGTGAAATGCATTCGGGTTATCACCAAAATTACTAGCCTATTTAAAAAATAAAATAAAACTCAATTTATTTACATCACTAACAAAAATGTCTCGTTACCACAAAATGGGGAAACACTCAATCTATTTTGACTGCGGCGTAGATTTTTCGGATGAACGCGTAAGCGGCGAAAAATCCTATGGTACCGGTTAGTAACCAAAATGACAACACCATCAAACCGGTATACGAAAAATACAATAATGTTGGAATGAATTCGGTGATTTCTAATTTTGTCACGAAATAAAATAATGAATATGCTGCTACATATATTGCCGAACCTCCAGATACCATGAAACTTCGCCACCACCAATGGTAATCCTTAACAAAACAGAAATACATTATATATATATATATAACAAATCTGCATCAATTTGTATGCTTCAAATGTATAGTCCCAAATACAAATTGCTGATGTTTTACCTCGCCACACAATTGGAAATACGCCATTACGATTGATATTTGTGAGCATGAGATGACCAGAATACAAAATACAAGGAACAGAAAGCCGAATAGATAGTAGAATTGGTTTTCCCAGATGGCAGTAAAGATGAAAAATAATTCGATGAACACTGCACCGAATGGTAAGATACCTGCCATCAATGTACTGTAAACAAAAGTACATATGTACATCTACTTTATATAGCTTACTAAACGAACTGGATTAATCTTGGTCATTGGCTTTCGTCATACAAAAATCACTTACCATAACATGGGATTCATATACCACAGTTGTTCGGGCACTTGTCTTGGTATCTGATTAGTTCTAACCGGATGCTGGAACGGTTGTTTTCTAAACCCAAAGTAGTAACCCAGAAACACAAGCGGCAATGAAATACAGAACCATAAACACAACAGTGCGACCATTGTTGAAAATGGAACAGCTCCACTGGAATGTTTTCCCCAGATGAAGAAGTTCAAGAAGAAACATGTACTGAATATAATTCCTAAACGAAACGAAAATTCTTTATAAAATAATCAAATGGCCGGAAAGGGATGATTGAATCACCTGGGTATAGAGTGGCTGTTAGAAAGGCAGATCTTTTCCACTCTCGACCTTTCATAGTTTTGTATAATCGAGCCGAAAAATAACCGGCAATCAAACCCATAAATACATATAAAAATATTGCTGCAGTCATCAAAGCACCACGAGATGCCGGGGATAACATTCCTAACATGGCAAAAACTGTAAATAGACCAAGAAAACAAATAAGCATTCTAAAAGAAATAAGAAGCTACAACTCAACCATATATGTGCATATATTAAAATTAAACGTATGGAATTTTCGTCTGCATGCCCAATTCATTAACCAAGTGGTTAAAAACTTAAGAAATACAGCAGAAAAAGTCAATAAAAACTATTACAATACTTGACTTCGTATAAGAAAGTAAAAATATACGTAACACACTAATGTATCTGTTCAAACACGTTTGTTAAGTTTACTCGGCATTGCAAGTGTGTCTGTTAGTAGCGAAATAACTTTCAGTGAATACACACGTGCAGCATAGCAAATATTAGTTGTTCTGATTTAAAAACTATATAAAAAACAATTTTATATTCTGTAAAGTGTACAATAAAGTTTAACTATTAAGATGCATCTTTTTAATAACCAAATTAACGAAAATACGTTTGTGATTAAGTGTAAGAAAAAGTTATTAACGAAACAAGTGATAAAAATAGGTAATTATAACTATTATTATGTATGTTTAAAACACATAAAACGATTATTTAAAAATTAAGCCTGTAGAAAAAATGATTAAAACTTACATATAGTTATAAGGGCCATTAGGAATATTTGTATTCCCGATCCAATAACAGCTGCAAATAGTCTCGAATTTCTCGGTGGTCTAAACACATCCCCATGCACCAATTTCCAACCAGTTTCTTCAATAGCTTCATCCATACCTTCATCAGCATTATACCTAGCGATATCCCTCCGTAAAGTTCGAATCATAATCATTGTTAGAATACCTAAATCAAACCACATTTGAATCACAATAAACAAATCAATTTAAATCAAATGTACCCGACAAGAAAAATATAACCACCAACGAATTTATGATCGAAAACCAATGTATTTGAACATCATTCATTCCTAAATAAATATCCCATCTCGATGCCCAACTAACATCAGATTCTTTCCATTCGACGGAGTAAGTAAAAAATAATTTTGTTCCAGTGTTCCCATCAACGAGCTGTGGCCGCGACGAATCTGGAAACGTGCAAATATCACCGCGGAATTGAAGTTCTTCAAAATGCACCGACTTCGCTTCGACTTCAAATCCGACTACTCGGTAAGTGTTTCTGAAATCATTGATTGTATAATAATTGTTAGGTTTGTTATGGTTGGTAACTTACAATGTATGTTTATGGTACCATAAAATCATTTTAAGGTGATTGTTGATATAATTGTGACCATCGGAAACTCGTCCTAATTTATACCCGTGTTCGAATTGTTGCTCGTTTGTCTCAAGGTTTAACGCTTTTGTTGCAGCTGGTAAATTATCAACTAATCTAAAAATGTTTATTAAAATATAGCAAAGATTTCAATTTGTTTTTCATTTTTGTACATACAAATGAACGAAATAATCATGTTGTATTCGACTAATCACTTTCTGCGACTCTTCAACATGCCAATTCATTGGTTTATCGGGTGTGTGACATAAAAGTCGACATTCAATGTTTTGATCCATGTACACTTCGTACGGTGTGTTCACGATGCGATCACCGCGCAATACTTCGCCCAAATTCTCCGATTTATAAATGAATGTGCCGTTTTTCGGCAAACAGAACGGTAGAGAGTAATATTCATATGGCAACTGTGTTTTTGTACTTGTCATTTTTACTGCTTTTACTTCGATTCGTTGTCCTTGTTTGAACTCCACCGGGGCTACGCCCGGTACGTAAAATTGCCAAGATTGGCAAATACATGACAGAAATATTATATATACGACAATATTCTTTATCTAAATTCAAAATATTCTAAATTTAACTCATTGCAATTCGATTTTATCCCAGTTATATTTTTCACATTTTATAAATAAATAGTTTATTTTGCGTAATTGCTACCCAGTTATGAAAATCTACCATATAACGAACAGTGAATTTTATTCATCTTATAGAATTATAGACATAAATGTATTTGGAGCATAAGCTAAAAATATTGTCGATATAATTAACGGATATAACGAACAACAATATCCCGTTCCGTTAATGCAGTTGTATTCGAGTCTAAATCCTCAAATAGAATATTTGTTTAAAAAGTATTTTTTCTTATGTAGTAAATTGATACAAAAATTAATATCGTCAATAAATATGAAAATAGAGTAAATTGAAGGAGGTGTCTGTTTATTTATAATAATAAGAATAGACAATAATACAGTAAATGTGTATATTTAATTTATATAAAGTTAGGAACATTCAGCGCTAATAATTTTGAACAATTTATAAATATTTAAGAAAATTGAAATAACAATGTTTTAAGTTTTACTATTTATTCTGAGTTAGTAACTTAGAATAAATAATAAAACTTAAAACATTGTAATTTCAATTTTCATTATGGTGTTTTACATAGTAAAGGCCAACACCATCCAAAATCTAAATATTTATATTATATTTTACAGTGGATTGTTGACCCTAAAGTTGCTAATGTGATATGTGCTACTTGAAGTAAAATTGTACGGAAATTGAATTATAAAATAAACCCTAGATTACAAGTTTGTTTAAAAATTTGTAATTACATAAAGATTCGACACAGTTTACGACGTAAAAAACTGAACCACACGTTATTGATACAATTTCGTGGGTAGTAAATTTTTACCCGAATCCTAATTTAATAATTAATAAATTGAACAATTTTGATTGTAAGTTTAATAATTAAATAATGCAGTTAGTTTAAATATAGTGTTTTTTAATTAAAAAAATTATTGAGGTTATTTTACTCCGGGCAACTTAGATAATTATACGAACTTATATCTTAAATGTGTGAATAAATATTAAACATACCCTTATTGAATCCATTATTTCTACTGCTATTTAAGGTTTATATACAAAATAATCCAGTAAACGTCACGTCATGACTAATCTAACGTCAAATCCTATTTTATTGAGGTATCCGGATTTGCACACACTCCAGTTAGTTATGTATTTTTTCCGGTGAAAATAAACAGTGTTTATGTACGAAAATATAGAAAACGTATGGAATTATTAAAGTATTCACTGAATAAATAATTTATAGATATATTTTACTGTTGTTGAATAAATTAATGTATATTTTATTTTGTTAAGTTGTTAAATCGAAAACACTTCTTCTTTTTCTTAACGTGCTGGATTTCCAGAGCGGGCAGATATTTGATTCAAATTTATATAGTAAACGAGCTCGCCTTATGTAGAAAGAGCTTAAGTAATCGACGTTAAATTCTCAGAATAAATAACGAGATTATTTCAAACAAATTTGGTACATACAAATCGACAGTGTTAGTGAGTTAATTCCTATAGGGATTCCGCTCCGGATTTATAGAACTCTAAAGAGGTATCTTTTTATATATCTATTTGTATTAATAAATTATAATTAAACTGCAATTTTTGGATTGAATTATAAATTCGCTAGGAATCAAATGATTAATTTGTATAACATTAATTAAATTAATTGCATAAAATTGTATTGAAATTGAAAAGTATTGTTGGTTTTACATATTACAAAACAGTGTATGTACTTAATGTAATGAATTTTCAAGAGGGCAAAGTAATGAGTAAGCATTTATACACCTTTTAAAACTTTTATATTCTATAATGTTATTCATTGCCTTTCAATTAGTATAAGTTTGTTATGGAGGATAACTCAGTTGTGGATGAATGTAGATGGAAAGTAGTATAAGTTTGTTCAAGTTAATTAAAAATATATATTTGCTTTTTAAAGGACTTTAAAGTTTGTTTAATTAAATACTAAACAAGAGGGTTAAAAAATTAAATTATACTCGACGTTTCGACATCTCTTATGTCTTCTTCCGGAAAATAATTAGTTGTATACCAAATCACAGACGTAGCATATACAGGCATATAATCAAATAGGGGGGACCCATGACGCATAGTTGTAGTTCATTTTTGTACCAAACGATGGTGTCTTTTTTGTGACCAATTGTATTAAAAGTATCTTGTAAATTATACAACCAACACAACGGTAATGAATTAAATGTTGAGAAATTATAAAACTTTATAATAGAGCACTTGTATTATATCAATTATAATTTCTAAGTTAATTGCATTTCTAGGTGTAGGTGTGTTTTATGTAGAGATATCATTTCAGGATGTTGATAATATAATTATTAATAATACAGTGTTCAGAAATGTTTTAATAACTTATCTAAACCGGAAAATGTACGGAAATTATCGTAGTTTATAGTTAGCGTAACTTCGTGAGTTCTCTTAATTTTAACAAAGTTTTGCTTGAGTATATAAACAATAGTTAACAGGATTCGCTTATTAGTTAAACACGCTGAAAATTAGGGTCTTTGATATAAATATAAATTTTCTTATATACGAAGTAGGAATTGTAATTACGAAAAAAATCGAAAGTAAACATCCGGCGCCCGATATAGACATTGTTAAATATATATATATATATATATATATATATATATATTGTTATAATTAAAGCAATACGATAGAAATAAAACACTTTGATAAAGTTTCACATTTATTTATTAACTTCGACGATCGTTTCAACCTTTCGGTCTTCTTCAGGAATTTGCTTCCTGAAGAAGACGGAAAGGTCGAAACGATCGTCGAAGTTAATAAATAAATGTGAAACTTTATCCAAGTGTTTTATTTCTATTTTTGTAAAATTATGTTTCATTAAGTGCCCATCCACCAATCAATTGATAATACGATAGATACTTTAGAGAAATTAAATCAATTTTAATTATAATCAAAAGTAAATATAAATCAATTATTTTAGAGTGGACGTCAAATTTTGAAATAAAATCTTCAAGTATTATTTATTTGACAAATTCTATTTAATTATTATTGGCATCTTTCATCTTTGGAGTAATTAATTTTTTTGGAATTGTATTTAGGTATATGAATTAATATGCCTGTGCTATTATATATTTTAATTAGCTTTTATGTAGCTCATATATATATATATATATATATATATATATATATATATATATATATGTATATATATATATATATATATATATATATATATATATATATATATATATATATATATATATAATATATATATATATATATATATATATATATATATATATATATATATATATATATATATATTATATATAAATATTTAGATTAAAATATTTGTGAGGTAATTAAATATATAAATATACATATAAGGTCGTAAGCGCCACTGGGATGAAAATTGAATTTAATCTATACAATTTATAATTTTGTTGCAGCATTCGCTATTTATTTGTGTAAAACATCACGTTGCGGTTTTAAATTTGTTACTTGACCAATGAATGCTTTTAAGAGTAATTTCAGCGTGTAAAATGTTAACTAATCGAATTAAGAGCTTTCGTAGTGTTTTGTTTCGGAAGTAATTCAGGTCATTAGGTGATTCTGCAACAGTTCAAGCAGACTAATATATTACAAAGTTAGATAAAATATTCAATTCGCGCTTCAAGCGCACTCGTAATTTTTTAATACTGCCAAAAAACGAACAGATTTGACCCTCATTTATCATAAGCTGTAGTTGTCAATTTATGGGTTCCTTGTATATTATAATTTAACAAAAATACAAACCGCAGTATATAAAACATATAAATTTGTGAAATCTTTTCGTTTTATAATTAAATAAACAACAGCAAGCAAACTTTTTTCTCGTTGATTTATTTGGGTATTTTGTTATTCAATATTAGCACAGAAAAGGTAGAATATTGCATGTAATATACTTCGTGCCATTTCTCATCCGGTAATGTAGAAATAACGTGATAAATGAAAATTGCTGCTGTTTTATTAGTGTTACTTTACAATTTTAATCGTCAACTTGAATCGCGAATAATATGTATGTATATTGAAAGTACTTACCTTCGCGTTACGTTATTTCTCAGTGCAGTAGTAAAGCAAAACGCATATTAATTATATATGTATATATATATATATATATATATATATATATATATATATATATATATATATATATGTATATGTATATATATATATATATATATATATATATATATATATATATATATATATATGTATATATATGTATATATATATATATATATATATATATATATATATATATATATATATATATATATATATACATATATATATATATATTTGATAAGGTTAATTTAAATAAAATGAAAAAAAATTTATTTTATTTCTTTATTTAACACATGAGATTGGAAACAATATTTTGTTGATATTATAATATGAAAAAATATAATTATATACTCGTGTACCTATATTATTATTTTATATTATTTTAACAAACTTTTTTCGGTATTTCACTTTAGTCATCGGTTTTGCAAGTGTTCACAATAGATACCAATGGATTCGAATCTTTTATAAGTATACTTAAATGAACTAAAATTCTTTGTACCTTAACAGTTAATAGAAAATAAAATTAAAACGCTAACAGCTCCATTTATACATAGATTTTCTAAGTAAAGTAAATATTATCTATGTATGTATGTATGTATGTATGTGTGTCTGTCTGTGAACGTTTTACAGCCATATGACTCGCCATATAACTCGCAAGAAAACTTATTATTTTTGAAACGAATACTCCAACCGGTAATGCATGATTACTCTGGTAATTATTTTGCAGTGTTAAACATATCTCCGGAATGGCTGCATTTACAGTAAAAATGAAAGATTTATTTCGCACAACTTTAGTATGAAAAGTTTCTTCAAAAAGTTTACTAGTTACGAGAAAATTGCTTATTTATGTTGCCATAGTTACGTAGGTATTGCCATTTATATTTAATAAATCATATCCACTATACCTGTCAACATATTGACAAAAAAACAAATATCATTCAAATAATTAGATTTGATATCGATTGAGTGAGAACAATTATTCTGTTAGGTTTATTTAAAACTAAGATAATTAATAATAATAGAAGGGAATGATGCAAGAAAATTCGCGAACTGTTTAGAACAAGTAAAGAGCGTGGTAGGCCGTGGGCAGCCAGCCATACTTCGAAGTGCACGCGTACCTACGGTTGACAGGTGTCTTTTCGTTAATAATAGTAAACTTATCAAAAAAGGGCTTAATATCGCGGTTTTAATATGGATTTTGGCGTCAAAAGTTAGCTAATATAATGATAATTGATATTCAGTAAAGTTTATAGTGCCAGCTGATAGAATAAATTGACTTTTGCGAAAATATTTCATTTCTAACCTTATACGATGAACGTATATGGCGGGACGCGAGCATGACTATGTATAAGGCGGAACACGGACCTCATCCAGTATTTCACTTACAATATTCGTTTATTAATTCAGTGTTTTTATTTATTTTCGTTAACTTTGAGTTTTAAATTTAATAAATAAATATTAATAAAGTTCGCGTGGGGTGTTTTAAGCATTGCTTAATTACTAGACTTGATTACTAATTTATTTGCCAATGTTTTAGGGGCGCCAATCCACAACAACCAAAGGGCTTTAAAAAATAGAAAAAGTAAGTGAATATTTTTATTATCCCGCATGTGCTATGTTTATATTTCCCAGTTTATTCCTTTCTATCTTTATTATTGTTTATATGTATAAATGTATGTACCATCGATTCGTAAACAAGTGATTAATTTATTTGAATATTTCCGCGAGTGTTTATCAATTAGTGAAATGACTTCGTAAAATATCAGCCATTCCCTATAAAGTATTATTGAAAGTTTCTTAAAAATAAATCAGCATTTCCGTTTAAACTCTGTGATAGTAAAAGTGATTGTTTAAATAATTGTCGTAAATTCATGAATAAAAATTGTGCTTCTGAGTGATTAAAAATAAATGATTTCGCGAAATAAAATCCAGTGCTAACCATCCAGTCGCTAACAGGAGCAACTAGAACTTCAGCTGTGGTTGGAGAGGAACAAGTATTGGATTTGGATTTGGAATTGGGTGAGTACCATTTGTACTTGTAATATACTTCGTGCGCATCAGGCAGTGATTTTCTTCTATAGGATGCAAAATGTTAACAAAATCCACTGTCTTCGGGTGTACTTATTGTAATAATGTTTCTTCTTCTATCTTCTTTTAACAATTTCTGAATACGGCGCGTATTCAGAAATGGTTAAACAACTGGGAAATATAAACTAATTCACTCATATTGATCAATAACTTTTTTTAATTAAATGGCATTCATTAAAATTAATTAAAATAATATAAAATAGCACATGCCCCAAAAATATGTTCAACTTTATAGAATAACTTGTTCCAAACCACCCCTGATCATTTATTGCAGAACCTGAAGAAGTGGTGGTTGAAGCAATTCAACCTTACCATGGTTCATTTAACTTCTTTAAATTAAACAAATGTCTGCATATGTCTGAAACACGCGCTTTGGTTTCAAATATATGTGGTAGCACCTGCCCTTATATTACGGTTAGAACAAGTATTCCTTCTCGTTTCGTTTCGTTTCGTTTGTAAATAATAAACATTCCTCCCTGACATCGTTTGGAGCAACCACCGTTGGACTTCTAGATAACAACAGCAACATGAAGACCTTTTTGTATCGATATCGCGTACTGACCACTCACACAGAGGCAGTTCTGCTCCGGGTGCAGATCGTTGTTGTATTTCAAAATGATCGCGTGATATAGGTTCTCGGGTATTCTAGTATTCTGGTTGGGTGTTTAATTCGGGTCTCGGGTGTTTTGGGGTGGGCGGGTCGCGACGATTCAAGTTAGATAACGCTGATATCATTAGGTGTGACTTCATCAATATGTTAGCCGATTGTTGTACTTTTGACTGCGTCACTACACGTCGATCAGCATCTGATACGAGTGCTGGAGGTACTAAGTATATGCTCTCGTCTTGGGGTCTGTTGTTCACTGGCATGTCACCTATCGTAGCTTCCTTCTGTGTCCTGCTTCGCGTGAGTAACGTGTTCGTATAGCGTAAATCTGCTGGCGGTTGTGGACGTGCCTTAAGTTGGATATACCGGTAGGCTGGTCATTGCCAGTGACACGGATGGTCTGGGATGCGGTGTAGAAAGGTACATTAGCTCGTGCATGTGCAGGGTCCTAAGTACACGGTCGGTTAAATGAGATGGGTGGCACTTGTTAATATTGGCGCGTTGCAAACAACCGACTGACGAATTGTCCAAGAAAGCCCATCCGTACATTGTACGATGTACGGTGGGTGCCTGGTGTCTCTGGAACGGTTACGAGTCTCTCTACTGTACGACCAGGGTGCAGTAGTGTTAGCACAAGTGCCGAACTGGGTTCACTGGGAACCGGATTGATTTGTTGGTTGGTTTGACCATTCCGTTTGGTCATAATAATAAACTCTCGAAACACTGGGCCTGCCGCAGGAGCGAGGTGGGCCCCCAATAACTAACTGTACTTTCACACTTTCAGATTGAACGTTTTTCGGACGTCCCAGTCCTGGTTAACTGGGTGTCCCCCTTTTAAAGTATTCGCAGTGTGTGAGTAGACTTGCACACTGCACCCATTGGCAGTTCGCCATCTAATCCAAATTTCTTTCAGATATGTATTTACAGGTGTAACATTGTGTCGTACCCAATGTTACAATACATCATACATCATGCACAGCACAAAATTGTGTCTGCCCCGTGCTCAAAAGCACACATTAGAATAAGTATCTCAAATTATAGGTAGGGGTTAGAATATCTTCAGATAGGTAGGGAGTGGAAATATTTCAGTTAGGTAGGATCCCGCCGGGGTACACTCAAAAATTAACTGATTTATGAGCGTAGCCTCATGGAGTTTACCTTGACGTGGTGGCGGGGCTTAAGCTTTCCTCACTAATGTTTATATTAACCTAATAATTTAATTAAAAATCACAATATTAAATTCATTTATAATTTATGTTTAGTGCGGGATGAAACCAACAAACTCCAATCGCGGTAATTTTATTTACAAATAGTGTATTAAGATATACACAATTTATTGATAATAAAGATCAAATATGGCCTGCTATACATTCTTATAAGTAAGTAAAATTACATTTCGTTGAAATTTTATTATCCTGTTTATCTAAACAGGTATATCTACTACGTCTAAGAATGCCATTGCAGGGCACTGCAGTTTTCAAAACAATTGAATTTGTTTACAGTTCATTTCAAATGTGAATCATTTGTGTTCTCGGACAAAATCGAAACTATATACAAAATCGTATATAAAATGTTGCGAAAACACTACACTCGTAGTTTAAATCCGTAAATGTTGATAACACGTGTGTACATACATTAGTGTTTATACACACGTAGTAATTTTTCATAATTCCTGATTAGTATAATCATCACTGTTTACGTTGTGCATAATAGTGACGGTGGTGGTGTTGGCTTTGATGGTCGACCTAGTGCTCGCCTGCCTGTGCAACAATCCCATGTCATGGCCACCGCCTCCATCATTTCGAGCAGTCGCTATATTGTACAATTTGTGGCCGGGTACTCGACGCGTTGTTGAACTCCGAAATGAGCACAGCAGAATCTCGCGCATACCCCTGCATTACAAATCATGCCATTTTTTTTAAAATAAAAATACTATTAAGGACGTGTATACACGTGCTGACACACATTTAAATTACATGCTACAAAAGATAAAAGGTCGCGGTTTTTCATATTTATTGATTAAATCTACATAAGTAGGTACACATATTTGCATAGCAAAGAAAACTGGAATTTTCCGAACATTTTCACTAAACATAAATAGCAGTCTTTAATTTTATTACTACAACTATTAATGTTAGCTTTTATATTCAAATGTAAATAAAGAATAAAATGTGCAACACGAACATTTAATACCTAAACTGCTTCGGTTGAAATACGAATTGATTTATGTATTTATAAATGCATTAAAATCATTTTAAAATTAAATTTTAGATTTTACATCAAACAGAATTGTATTTGATTAATATTTTCGAATTCAGTCCAAGTTCGTGCAACGAATAAAACAATTTTTCATTTACCTCCTGAAATTCCTCGAGAGAAAAGCGTATAGCAATGGATTAATACCAGAATTGAAATATGTAATGAGGAACGTCAACGGTGTAAACAGTGTGCTGAAGTCACTCGAGCCTCGGTATCTGTGACATCAAACACAAAATACAATAATACTTAACGCGGGATTGTCACAAAGCAATAACCGAATTTCCACTAATCTAAATATTAATTTAGCATGTATAATTCATCAACTGTATGCAATTTAATTACTGTCTTTCATATACTAAATACAGACGAAATATATATAGCATATGGGTATTATTGGATACGTAAAGTTAAGCTGTAAAAGACTGGAGCAAAATTATAATTTATATTTACTCTTTGTATATATTATTACAACATATTTAAAATAGAATTGATTAAATATACTTCTTGACGCCGTAGTTAAAATTGAATTATCGCATTGTTTCGAAGTTATTAATTATTTGCAATCAAGTCGAAATTGTTCGAAATATTTGATATATTTCATTGTCTATGAAATAAATCAAATTGTATTGCTGAATTTTGGGACGCATAGAACATTTATAACATAAATTGGAGCTCACCCAGACGACCAATACTGCCACATTTTTCTTGCGTGAAATGGCAAATTGCATAAAGCGAATGTAAGCACAACTACGATGAGCATACGTATTACGCCCCTTCGGGCTCTGAGAACATGTTGAGATGAATTTGAATTCGTTAAATTTACAGCCCCTCCAGTCACTATTGGTTTAACTTCCATTGCAAACTGGAACAATTATTAATGCATATACAAAGATTAAATGTGCAGCAATTTTGATACATAATTCTGATATTATTCAAGATTTTTTGCGGTATCCTCCCTCCTCAGTTGATCCTTCCATTTAAGTACTGTTTTTGTAAGGAAATTTAAAAATAATGATTAAGGTTTTTCAAAAGTAATATTTACAGTGAAACTACTGTACATATTGATTTCTCTAGTAGTCTAACTGTCATATATGAGTATGTATGTTCATCACACGGTTGAATTATGCTTCGCCTACTGTTTGACTAGTTTACTAATGCGGAATAGTGAGTGACGTTATATATGTTGAATTTTGATTGGTTATGGAGCAGTATAGAAACATTGCTAATAAGGACTAAATTAAACTATAATTAAATTAACACTTTCATTGGTGGGCACGTTGGCAGGCACTATAATTGCATTAAGCGTGAAGTACAACAGTTTAGTAATTTCCAAATAAATGTACCTAATATAAATAATTAGTAACCTTTTAGTGGTTTTGATAAAAGGTTTTTGATGTATTTTAAGTGTTGGACTAAGTGATATAATAAAATGAATAATCGCGTCTATGGTGGCACATATAATTTAAAAAGTTTTTGTGTACTTGTATAACAAATCGTCAAACATTTCAACATTCATATCTTGAGAAGTTTACAGATTTCATAGAATACTTTGAGTTGTCAACAACACCATTAATTGTAACGTTAGGTTTTTAATACCGGTAACCATGATAAAATCAAGCTCAAATTTACCAAAAGTATCGTTTAATAGTTAATTAAACACTGCTCCTTAGCTGTAAATAATTAATAATACCACATTTTGACCTAGATGCTTAAAACAGTGATACCAATACCACTTTTTGATAAATATTTAATTTACATTTAAACATCACTAAATTGATTTCAATATCAGATGTGAAGTAAATTGAATATTCAACGACTGTTTAATTAAACAATTAAGTGATTCATGTGTGAAAGTCCTGGATAAAATCATGTTTACCTTTGAATTGTTTGAATGCTGTTTGTACCAGGTCGATGATTGCTGATGCAACTGAGAAGTGGGACAAGAATGTTGTTGATTTGGTGTGAAAGGTTGTTGAGTGCTAGCAGATGCGTTTAAATGTTTTTCTAGTTGTCGAGAACTGCGCCATAGCCCTATAGCAATCCTTGTGTAAAGGATCTATTAATCATTAGAACATATTTATTACATGTCACACTAAAACCAGATTTTAAGGTGCATAAATAATGTAGAATATTGTTATAACAATAAGGAAATCAAACAAAATTAATTCGCACTGGTCTAGCTTCCGATATGAATTTTAGTGTGCTCATAACTCGTGTCCTAGTGTAAATATATTGGAAACGATTCAATATTTGTTCCAAAATGAATTTATAGAATATGTAGTACTAACCGTCATCACTGCAAGCGGTACAACATACAGCAACACAAAGTTGATCATGTCAAATAGTTCTGAATTGTAACGTTGTCTGTGTGTGGCACATATCGTTTCTGTACCCCCATTTCGCATTTTATTCACAATTGTTTGCACCCAGATGAACCTAGGCGCGCTATACACTGCACTCGTGATCCAAACAGCAACTATAACCAGCTGGAGCAATAATAAATTGTTTACAATTTCAAACTGATAGGAGTAGGTCGTTTTCAAGCATTTATTCGGTCTGTAAGCCCATTTATTCGCAAAGCGGACACAAAAGTCTATTTTTATTTTACTACATGAAATAAAAGAAAATTGCCATTTACTGGACTTTTTAAGCGCGTACTTTAGAAGCAAACGTGTCAACAGAATCTTACCCGGAGCCTGGTCGGTGTTAAGATTTGTTTGCATGTGATCGGGTGAATGATTGCGAAGTAACGCTCGGTGCAAATCACCACTAAGATGAATATTGACGCAGTGTAGCTGAGCGAGTGCACGAACTGGTACATTTTGCACAAAAAGTCACCGAGCACCCATCTGAAACGGAGCAAAGCGAAATCAGAATATTTTATTACGCCACACTGGCAAGCCGGATTATCATTTGTTCACGACGAGTGTTGAATTCTTAGATTCCCTCACGTACCTGTGTATGTAATAATAGTAATCCTTAAGATGAAAACGGGGAAAAATTAAGTAAATGTGCGTGACATAAAAAGCAATCGTAGCTAGTGACTAAGTTAGCAAATAGATTTGTTTTTATTTCTAAATTAAAACACCTATCTAGAATATGGTTCGTTATATGACTGAGAATAATGTTGGAAAATAAATTTGTTTTAAATATTCAATTTTGTTATAAATATTTGAGTTAGTTGTTAAATAGTTTTTAAAAATATAATTGATTCGTTTATGAGGAAAAAAAACGGTCTATTTTGTTGTTGAGATTTTCAAAGCTTATTTTGATTTTAAGTTCAATAAGTCTTGCAGTTAAAGGATTTATGATGTTGCCCCGGATATTTAAATTCGCAACGAATGACTGAATATATGGGTTGTTATAGCGACTTGAAGAAGCTATTTTGAGACTGCAAATACTTCAATTGTTTCGCATGATATCTCAAAATAATATCATGACTATACGTATAAGTCAGTAAACAGCCTCAAGATTAGTCCTTCAGTTTTCCACTAAATAACAAAATTGTCAAACGCATAGAACGTACGTACATTTCCATGGAAACCAAACCACATATGAAGAACCAAGTTGTACCCTGAGTTAGACATAATAGAATTATAGGCAGAGTTTACAAAGAAAAGGCGGAGATGAGGGAAACAATGTGACCCACAAAATCGTTGTTACTTTTAACCCTAAGATAATATACGCTGAAATCCCGAAATGATAAAAAATTTAATAAATTTTAATGCACGTAATTTCAACTAGAAAAAATGGTATACTTTAATTTATTTGTCAAAGCTGTCACGAAACACTTCAGCTTTTATTTAACCTTTTGTATTATCTTATATTCGCGCGACAGTATTTTTATTCAAATACCACATCATATTTCATGAAGTGTCAATGTTCGCACTACATCAATCAAGATAATGGCAGAACCTTTTATAGAATTGAAGTTTTGAGTTAAACACCATTACTCACAACTAGGTATGCATGTTGAATGTTTTTCACAAATGTTATATCGGTTTATACTTATTTTTAAAATATACATAAACCGCATTGAGAAATGAATCTCGGTTTAAGAAATCTAAAAATGGTGTCATGGAAATTCCACACAAATGTTGCCTGGAGCCGGAAGTTCTTGTACACATTCCTGATCACACAAGTCTTTTGTAATCAGAGTATACACAACACAATACAATTAGTATACGTACATAGCTGTTAGGTATGCAAATAAAATAGAATTCTGCCGTGATTTCTATTTTATTATACACCAAACAAAAAACACATAAAAACGAAAATTGTGTTCATCGCACTACTAAAAAAACATTTATAATGACTGAAAAAAATACTTCGTAATTGAGTTGCAATTCCTCTACTTATAGAATGCACCTTTGTACTGTAAGCTAGGTTGTTTATGGCTCCCAGTATTCTCAGCCAAAGTAAGGGACGTTAACGAACACCAAGCGACATTTTGATGTACAATATAATAATTGATTAGTCTGCGTAGGTGGTTAATTGTGTGTATAAACCCCCAATAATATCCTTGACTTAAATTGTTAGTGTTACGTAAATTGCTAAATCCACTATTCCACATTCTCTAAACTAAATCTTAAGAGGATTATGTATGTATATATCTGAAGAAGTATGAAAAATTGCACCAATAATATCATGCTCACGTAAAAATGTCAAACAAATACAAATCAAAAGATAAAAGATTAATTTCTAATGGTCTTGTTTTTAATTTGTTTTAAAATTAGTTTTGAAGTTATTAAATGGGAAAGTATAGCTTTTACAATTCAACAAAACTAATCTTAGACACACAAATATTATAATTAGTTTTGTCTATGCTTAGTTTGAATGCACGTTTTCGTAAAAAAGCGCATGATATACGCTATATCTCTAACGATGTACTGTTAAATCCTCCTGAATGCACTGGCGTAGCAAAGCTTAGTTCAGTACACACATATATATATATATATATATATATATATATATATATATATATATATATATATATATATATATATTTATTTATATTTATATAGAAACCTTTGATCTTGCTATGGTCATGGAAAATATAATAAAACATTTTTTCGCAGTTAGCTTATATAGTACTATAATTATAATAATTAAAGTAATTATCACACCAACAATCATATAGAAATCAATCTAAGATATATTTATTTATATGTTGGGTATTATTAAAAGTATATATTGGGCGAGCATATACATAGCATATATATTTTACAGTGGGGGTGGTGCTGGTGGCAAATTTAATCATTATTCATTCTATATATAAAAATTTATAAGAAAATTCAATACTAATATAAGTAGTCTCTGAACAAAATTTAAATTGATGATCGTTTTTATTAATAATCAGTCGAATATACGCGGGCTTTAATTACTGCTCTCAGACGCCTTGGTATTGATGCGACAAGACATTTTTCTTGTTATATTTGCGAATTTTTTCCCTATTTTTCTTGGAGCTTAATTCGTAGGTCTGTCGCATCGGTTGCGGTATATTACGAAACTCTTTGTTTTAATTATTTTCATAAATGTTGGATTTTAGGCGATTGGGAACTAAAATCTATTCTTGTACATTGCATACTGTATGTATAGGATACTGGTCTTGTTGAAAGACATATGATCCGGTAAGCCCTAATTTTTATCTGCACTTTGTAATAATTTTTTCGAAATATCAAGGTACTGATCTATCGTCGAAATATGCATATTTTTCCTAGGTTTCACAGTGAGTTTACAACATCTGTGACACTTCTTTATTCGTTGTAATGTATATGTATCAGAGTATTGCTTACACCTAATCCAATTATAATAAAATATTACAAAACTTTTCCGGAGGAACCACTACTCTCTTGATGTATTTCCAATATTTCAAACACAGTTCAAAGAAGTTTTAGTATTCAAAATAAAATCTAAACATTTCTAAAACTTTTGTCTACGAAGTTTAAAAATATATCACAAATAGATTATCTAAAAATTGTCAGATTTTCATAAAGAATATTTTATATTTGAAAACCTAAGTAAGATGTTTAAAAAAGCAATTATTTGATAGTCATATCTATGATATGCATAAGTTGAATCTGATTTTGAATGCAGGTTGGCAAGGTTGTAACTTTATTATCAACTTTGTATCTGTTCACTGACTATACGATTCGTAGATACCTCTACATAAGCAGAAGTCGATTTTGTGCGATGAACCTTGGTATAAAGGCCAATGAGAACACGAACAATCGCTATACAAGTAGGACATGCGGAGACATCAGCTAATATTTGGTTGAATGGTTGCAATGAATTATTTTGTAAAATAAGATATTTCTTTAAAAATAAAACATAGATGTTCGGCGGCGAACTTTCATGTTTGGTAAAGGATAAAGCGAAGAGCTTATGAGGTTGACATTGTTTGCTTTTAGATGATAAACCAAATATGCGTGGGATGCCTAATCAATACTGAAAACACAATTTTATATTTATATTTTTTTATATATATAAATATATATATTAAAATAAGTTTGCAATAATGCATTTACTTGTATTGAAAGACACCAATTAAATGTACTGATAAAAACCCAAAATAAGCCCGTTTTGAGTTAAAAATATAAACCGATTAGAAAATCAAACCGTTAAGATTTAACCGGTAAACACTTAACAAAAATAAAATGATTGAGGAATAGTCTCGAGAACGTAGAAATCAGAGAACAAAACTGTGATGAAATACCTCACGAAACAAGAAATTAATTAGAAACCGATTCACGAATAGATGCGAACGGCTTACGAGGAATCTCTTTTATCGTTATCAATAAATTAAAGGTGATCCAGTGCATTTAAAAAGGACAAAAAGCTTAGACAATAAGCGGCCGCCTGTCCGGCTAATAGACGCCCGCACCAGATAAAACGTGTCAAAAATCGATAATCTGTTATTGAAGTATGCTCGAATAAGTGTGAAAATGAAATGGAATAGCTTACACAAAGGTTAGCGCAAAATAGGGACTGCTTCCTGCAAATTCAAAAGAGAACTGCAAGCAAAGAGTGCTTGATGTTATGTGGTGAAAATGCTGCAATTATTATTGTTAGAATCCTTCAGTGGCCAGTGGCACCGCAAGCCAAGAACACACCAGCTCATTAGTACCTACAATTCCAAAATTTTACGGTTGTACACTTTTACAATATATTTAACATATTAAATTCATATTTTAATTATATGGAATTTGATACTAGATTAAATTTTCAATTTCAATATTTTTCTCATCATTTTGATATTTCATTAAAAATATATTTATAGATTAAACTGTTCTCCATTCTTTGATCGTTGTTTTCAACAAAAAATTATGCACGTACCTATATTAATTTTTTCTTTACGAATAATTCGAAAAAAACAAGTGACGGAATTTCATATAAACCGTAATAAAGTAAAATTAATTATTTTTTTTTGTGATAAGAAATTGTGATGAGACAATTAAGCTTTATTGCAACTCTAAATTACAAAATTACGTCAATTGGAATTCAACGACGTAAAAGAATCTTAACGGCACTTAAGGGAGTTTGAAAGTGAAATTCATTTGAAATGCAATTATATAGTTGTTTCCAATGACTGTTCCGTAACCTAGTTGTGCCAAAATAAAAATTTCCCAGCGGACAGCCTCTCCGTATAACCATATTTTAAATTGTTTTATTTCCTAAAAGTATCCAATTATTTTAAATGTCCAATTCGTCTAGTTTATTTTCTCATTAAAAAGCTCGGAAAAAAATCGTTGAACAAAATAATTAACTATGTAGAAATAGTAAATTATTTTTAAAATTCATATGATACGTCTGGTATGATATATTGTACATATTATATATAAATAGTTCATTACTGTAATACGCTATTAATTTATTTGTATTGCAATTTAATTTACCATATATCACTGAACAACAAAAATATATAATCCATTTGCATCATTTAACAAGAATTTCTACTCGCTTTTGAATATGAAGTTAGGCTGTACAATTTATAATGAAACTAAACCTCAAACAATGGCGTATATGTTGTTTGGTTTGATGGAATTTAAAGCCATTATATACCGATATGTCTGCTTACAAGTAAGGCTAGACAAAGTACGTATGTGGAAGAGTGTATTTACATATTTATTGTATAACGACCAGTTATTCAAGCATGTATTTGAAAACCAGTCGTTATTCAAATATTTATTTTCGCATAGCTATTCAAAAAATTCAAGTGATAGGTAAAAAATAAGAAATATTGTAAAATATACGCTCTTTTTATATGACAGGTTTAAGCTGAATAACTAAGCTAATATGTGTATATTTCTTCATTTTATTTTGATATAGATTATCGTAAAATAGAACCATCTGAGAGTCAATGCTTAATAGTCTAGATATTTTTAAATAATACGGGATTATGTCACAATAATAATAATAATAAACAAAAAAACAATAAATGATTACACTCCATGGAAATATGCAATATTTTAGTTATGTTTATTATTGTTATTCAGATATTATTAAGGATGTCAGGAAGAGAAAATAGTAAGTTAAATTTTTAAACAAAACTCATAACAACAGATTAAATTAAAAAAGTAAAAAGTAAATCTACATGACATTTATACGAAATATGCGACTCTACAGTTTCGTAATATAAATCTGAATGAACTTTTCTACTTACGTTGGAATGAGATACATAGATAAGTTCTGGAACACACAGAACACACCGACACATAAATCGGCGACTGCTAGATTCGCCAGGAAGAAATTCGTTATGGAACGTAAGCGACGGCTCAACGTCACCACTAGGATAACCAGTAAGTTGCCTGTAACATAAAGATAAATATTTGTTGACCGTATCAAAACAAAAAGCTCATACAAGTTAAGTATACTAGACAATGCAGTCAAGTGTCACAGCCAATTTAAAATTATGTTTTAAATCCAGTCTTATCATAAATCGCAGACTTTGGGGTGAGCAAATCCAAAACGAACTTGAAATATAATTCGAAAAGGTTGTTTAAAGAGATACTTCACGCTTGCTGTAATGTTTTCGTTTTGGACATGTCGTAATTGGTTGTCTCTTTCAGGAGTGTTGCTTACTGAAGGAAATCAATATCTATTTAAGACTTTTAATTTAAACATCTCAAACGATGTTATTAAATATAGCCTCCGTTTGTGATACAAACAATATATTTAAACACCAAAAATAAAATAATTTCCGCAGGTTATAATTTCTAAAAATACTTCATTTTTCGGAATCGTGAAGAATCTTCTTAAATTAGAAAAGATTGTATTTTCAAAATATATATAAAAAAAATTAATTTATCGATTGTTATCTTGGCAGAAAAACTAGAGACAAGAATACTATTCTTTATATATTGGTCACTGGCATATCTAAGATTGACATGGGTGTATCTAATATATATTTTTTGATGTTACAAAAAAGTATGTATTAAAAAAAATTAATCTCATTTGTAACTCCAACAACCTTACAGTAATCTATCGAATTTAATTTTTAATAAAAGATAATTTTGTAACATATTTGCGTGACCACTAGATCTAAAAATATTTACTCAAAATTTTATATGTTAACATTAATTTTATAAACATTGCTACTATAAAATTGAAACTTTGGTAACAGTTATTTGATTATTATTTCAACGTATTTTATGAACTTTCGCAACGGGAACTATTGACAGATATATACTCGTATATTTATAAAAACCGTAAATTATGTGGTTATTTGTTTCTTAATACAAACCATATTTCCCCGAGTAAACAGAAACGTATGAGTTTACGTTATGCAGTCAATATATAGAACTAAAATAGAAACAATATTTTTTATTTGGCTACTGGACAGAGAACAAAAACTTGGTAGACGAATGAAGTTGTTTTTACATCGCTTTGATTTCGAATGGTTATGACACTTTGCTAACGAATCTAGCAACCCTTATTTTAGGGAAAAACGTGATATGATATTATTTATGATATGTTATTGTTAACGCATGTCATACGGTACATCCAGCTTTGTTAGAAAGTTAAATTTTATTTTATTTTAGTTGATATATCAGACTGATTCAACATAATTATTTATTTTTGTGCATGCTTCTATCAATCATCAGCTTTGTATGTCATATGCTTTGAATGCATTGTGTAGTTATTATAGAAATAATATATTGCTACGTAAAGTAAATATATTATAAATCAGGACATTTTCAGGATGATAGTAAAATTCTGGATTGACAGCTAATTTATTTTGATAAAACTAAGTGACAGGCACTTTTTATTATGGTATATCAAAATCTTAATTATAGTTTCCATTGTAATTAATGTAGTATCTATATTCAAAAATTATAAAATTATACTCTTGAGTTTATCAACGAGAGCAAACACAACTGAATCTATTTATTAAATTTGTTTTAAGTTGTGTATGAATATATGTATAACATGCACGAATAATAAAATTCTGCTAAAACTATAAAATGAAATATTATAGTTTATATAATTCAAGCTTTCTGCTAACATATTTTTCTAGAAATATAATATTCAACTTTTTTCTAAATCAAATTATATACTTAAAACATCTCCTAATTTGTTTTTTCCCTATAAATTTGTTTACGCTGAAAAATCATATCGTCTGTCACGGACATTTTATTTATAAACATACCTACGCAAAAAAAAACAAACAAAGCACTTGTCTCACAAAAATGGGATTTCTTATTTAATTTAAAAACACTTCGGGCCTATTTTATATTATATGCATATTTCATGTTTTAGAATGAATTGTACATCAAGTAGAATTTTTGAATATAAACGTTCTATGATATGCTGTATGATATTTCACAACTGGCGAACTATTTTTCAAAAATAAAATAATGGCTGAATAAATTTAAATGCCACACGCGTACAGTGAACATTACTCAGGCAAATGATATCGTACAAGAGCCATAACAACGTGTTGAAACATAACGTTATCACTTTCAAGTATTAGATAATAAATATTCTATAACAAATATTAAACCATTTATAAAACATCTGCAGTGGACCGTTCATTGTCTATAATGATATAAGCAATAATATCTGTATCGTAGCACATATAATTCTTCTGTTCGTATTTATTTGTGTAATAGAGTTTTGACTAATTACTTTTATGCATCTAGAATATTTAATAGGGTACAGTGCACTAGTATACAAAGCTGTTGAGTTTTCCCATTATTTTAAACACGTTGGATGTTAGACAGACAAATTAGACAACACTAGAAAAAGCTGAAGCTTTGCTAGACGTAAGATAATGAAAAATAATGTTTATAGTTTCGAATTGGAAAGACTGTTGGACAACAAACGGATGAGCGCTAATTTTCTCAATATGTCATGTCGTTACGAGACAGTTAGAAAAGCTCCTTTGTTAGTGCGATGTTGTGAACTATTTCTTCTTTAGAAATTTAGAAAATGTGATTGTTATAAACGTCTTCTTAAAACCGTGTAAAAACATTGTCAATTCGTGTTCTTCTTTCCTAATATTCATAGATGTATACCTACAAATTATATTTCGAAAATTTAGAAAGACTTCTGAATAATTCGTTTACTCTTCTATATTACCTTAAAAAACAGAAATGGATCGTTGTTTATTGTAGACGAATCAGATTTTCAAACAGGTCGTTCTATATCGTTTAACACTGTTAAATTGTCTGGAACTCGAGACTAAATAATATGTCAGCTGCGACTACAATAACTTACACCAAGTAAAATAAAATAAAAAGATAAATCTTGTGTTTTTTCACAAAAGCAAAAGAGACTGGACACCTTTATTAAGAAACATAAAAGTAAGAAAATATAAAAGTAAAAATCAAAGTGGTTCTCGTCTGGTGCTTTAATGTATGTATGTACTATATGCACTAATTTAATAAGCAGGTTGCCCAACCGATGCCTGTTGTTATTGAATTACACTTAAAACGAATTTTATTTCGTCGTACGTACTACCTTTGTGCCCTTGTGCGTCTGTATCTCGGTTTGAAAAATTTCTTTGACAAAAAGTTCATGTTTCATCGTTTCTAGTCAAATATAGAAATAAGTCTGATAGTAAAACATATTTGGATTCATTTGTTGATGTTTTTCCCCTTCGAATTTTCATTTTTATTAATTGCCATATTAAATTTGACTACACAATTTGACAAATTTAAAATTACGATGTTATAAAAAATATTTAGAGTGTACGAGTGAAATGAGTAATAGGTATATCAAATTTGCTAAAATTGGTTTATCTTCAGAGGAGAAAGAGTTACAATTTATGCTCTATTTTTAGATTCAGGGAATATTGCTTTTAAGCTCATATATACTGTGCGTAGAGCTTTAGTATTTTGGTTTTGATTTCAATTAAAAAATAAAAAAACTTGACAAAACTCATTTCATATCGCCATGATTAAATAAATGTATTATGCTATAAATGTAACGCCATATAACTTTGGTACCAGATGTTAATTAAATCTAACCATATGCATTATTATGGTTGCTGGAACTTGCACGTGCTTAATATCTATTTAAAATTCATATTATTAGGAAGGATTAATAACGTGCCTACAGTACTAGAGCTTTATCTATTACGTCCTCCCCTCCACTGTTTACCTATGCAACAGCACATCATTTATTAATAGTATAATTGTTTAATTTTGTATTTATGAACTAATTATATTCAAGTACTTATTATATTTTAATCCACGAAAACATATTTAATTTCAGAAATTTATAAGCTATTTTGGCTATAAAATATAAAGACTTAAATATTGAAACGTGCAATATAAAATTGCGACTTTCGTATGTATTGATATGCTTTTATATTTTATGTTTCGATGCAGTAATCTCTTCTATTTTGAGTAAGATTAATCATTATTATTAATTTTGTAGAGTAATATTAATATTAATAAAGCAAATCTATAACGGGTAATAATCATATTAGAATTAGCTTTTGAACAAGATATATTTTACAATTGTAAAAGTGATTTACAACTGGGTAGAGATCAAAGGTTTGAGAAAGCTATTTTGTGATTAAGAATTATATTCTCATTTAGAACCCATTTGCCATAACCTACACACTTGAAAAAATTTCCATTTTCTCATATCTTTTTCCATATCGCTTTTCATTATTCATGTATTAAGCTTTCGTTTTCAAATTTGAGCGACCTAATGAGATAATAACATCCATAACATTGTGACTCAAAATAAAAGAACATATGATTGCTTTTTTTATGAGTCTAAAATGTTTTTGTTTCATATCATAAATAGAATTTAATTTCATTTGATATCTTTTATTATCTCATGGTGTATCTCTTATAGTAAATGACCTTTGACATGTTTATCGATGTAGCAGTATCAACAATTAATTTAAAAAAAAAACACGAACTATAACTACAAGTATTATTATAACAGTCAATATTTTCGCATTAGCAAAAGATAATATTCAAAACTGCAATTTTACAAAAATAAATATAGTGTAAAAGCTTTATGTAAATAATTATTAAAACTTAATTATAGAGGTGTTTCTCATGCCGATTAGTGAATATTTTAAACCATTACAGCGGAAATTATAATCTTTAGCGTATTGTTCAGTATACATAATTAATTGTTTAAACGGAATACAGTAAATAGTAATAATTATTCTATTGTTCTAAAAAAAGCTCTGAATACAGAATCGTACGTAATTAAAATTTGCAATGGAAATGTTAAATGCTTCAATAAGGTCTGTATGCAACTGTTCAGGAGTTGTAAAAACTATGTATAACCCAGTATTCCAACACTTTATTATTTAAATTACTGTATTTGAGCGAACGAGTGCCTACTGAATAAATACAAGTAACCAAGTTTTTGAGTAATATATTTATGCCCTCGAAAAAGCACTCTGAGATTATTACAAATATATCAACCGAATAATTAATCTGTTTGTACGCACGGCAAATTAAAAGTTACAATTTGTAATTCGGTTTTAGAAAAAATATATAATTCATTCCGAACAATAAATGTTTCTTTTCAAATTGTTTAATTTAATTGTTGATACACCAAGAGATTCACAAACATCGTTATTTATTTGGAGTTAAATATATTTTTTTTACTTACCGAAGAAACAACAACAAAACACAATTGTGTATAGACTGATGAAGATGATACGAACATCGGTTCGATCGAACAAATAATCTTCTTCTGCAGTGGTCACGTTATCTGTTAAATTCTGGTATTGAAGATCGTTGGTGGACAATGTTGTGTTGTTCCATAAGTAATTAAATACTTCATTAGTATCAGCCGCCATTATACAATGCTCTAAAGCATAGATTTAATATGGTCTCCTCTGTAAAAGTAAATAAACAATTCAGTTATACGTATTAGTTGCTTTGAGACGCTTTATGTCTCATAATATGTTATGTTATCGATGTCAAGTTCTTAATTTTTGTAGTCTATATTGTTTTCTGTTGTTGAATTATTAACAGACATAGTTAATTCTTATGGCAACGTAAATAAATAAATAACTACTTTCAATAGTAGTTTCGGAGGTGGTCGTACAATTATTTGAGAGCCCTACTTGTAAATAATAATAAAAAAAATGGAAGCTATTAAATCAGAGCAACAATATTTCGTTTTACTCCTAATTCACGATTCTATTTCCTTTGAAATCTATGATCGGTCACGCACACTGGTATCACACAACACGCTGAAGAAGGAACATTCTCTACAGCGCTCTAGTAAAGTCATAAATGTTTTCAAAAATTGTGGTTTCATGTTAAATACCTGTATAGCTCAATCTCAAACAGTAATATCTCATCTTCCTTAAGTGCCAATGTTGCGAAAGATATATGATAGTGAGTACGGATTAACACATTAGAAAACGGCAATTTCCCCTAAATTTAAGGTTTCAGCGCATTGAGAAAACACTTAATGCTAATAATAAATTACAAATTTACAAGAAGTACTCACTTGCAATAACTTTTTAATAATAATAATAAAGAAATGATGCCATCTAACAAAATAATATTGAAAGAAATTTTTAATTAAAAAAAATATCTATCAGGTAGTATTACAAAAATCTATTCAGAAACCATCTTCACAGCATCTAATTAATATCCATATTGAACAAGGCGTTTGACTGCCAAAGCTATGAGGTTTTTAATAAAATATTCAATCAACTAATTAAGCTTTGTAAAAATGTATTATTTAAAAAAATGCCGGGCCATAGTAGTGGCGTCATATTTTCCCACCGGAAACCTTATTTAAATGAAGAGTCCCCAGTGTCTCGGTTTTGTTTTTTGTTTCAAATACATAGCCTTCTAAAGCTTATTGCATGAACTGACGAGCTTTTTACATTTCGTCGCACATATGTTCTTGAATTGCCAATTATTTCTTCGAATATTTTAAGTTACACGTCAATCAGTAATCCTTTTATTTGAATTATGATTCTGGAAAATCAATATCAAAAGTGTGTATTTTAATCAATATTCATAGCACGTGTAGGACGTAACTAGTTTATTCATACGAATACTGATTGATTATTGAGTTATTCTGTAACTGTGCTTGTAATAAATCTAAGATAAACCCTGCTAAATGTAAAATTTATAATCATTATAATAAACAATCCCCTAAGATAGCTGCAGAGTTTCTGTACAGGATCATGTTGCTTTATTAAGGAAATATAATGTGAAGTTCAGCAGAGTTAATTTTAGATTAGTATTATAATGCAAAGATATATTTTACATGAAAAAAGGGCACGCGTAAAAAATTAATTGTTTTTAAGGCTTACAAATATATAAGTATATACACTTGTCAGTGTCATATCACCCTCAATATTCTTGCCAAATATCATATTAATATTCTATACATAAATAACATATCACCATTTGTTACTTGTGTGTTACGGTTGTAATTGCCAGAGATGTATTAGATTCATTTGAAAACATATTGAGAAAATTATCTTTTGGGTGGTCATAGAAACATAATTTCATTTTAGAAATACTAGATTCTAAATTTGGTAGTTCCGTAATGCATAGTAGCGGAAGAATACAAAACGTAAATATTTAATTACGTTTTTAACGGTCTCCCTCCGGTTTAATTTTATATAACGGTTATGTGGCTGTACCACAAATGTATGGATATAACACAAATATATTTTTTATTGAAAATAATTTTCAATAAGGTCTTCGCACATTTCAGACTTTTATGGAATATGCTCTCTATTTTCTTTCATAAAGTATGTCCAAGTTTAAGTCTGGTCTGTAGCGTTTCTTTTGGATACGTATATGAATAAAAGAAAAATAGGAGTTTTCAGATATCTGTTCTACGATATACTACGTATAATATTTCTATTTTTCTCATTTTAATAAAGAGACGGACTTTACATATATGACGTATATTTTAAAAGATATTATATTCTAGATGGTTCATATTTTCATATGTTAATAGAAATGCGTGAACTATTTAAATTGTTAGCAACATATTTATAAATAGTTAAATACGCAATATTATTCATAAAAGAAAAATATAATATATAATTTATATTTAATTTATTTTATTTAAATTCGTAAAAGCCACTGATTATTTCCTTCCATCGGTAATTTATTATTTCCCGTCGTAGTTTTGTTTTTTGTATACATATACGATAGAAACAAATTAAAGTAAAATTAAACAGAAACATTTGCAGGACGCAACTAAAAATGTGACAATCTGACACCATTTCCATGTTCGAGTTGTTGCTTTCATTTCAGCTACAGTAATGAAACATTTTGAATGAATACTTGTAAAAGTTTTAACTGTGTACATACTTGTTTAGTTTTTGTGACATGGTGCTCTGCCACTCGCGTTTTTACTTTTTGTAATGTTATTATTCATATTAAAATAATGTCAAATATAGTTGTTTAGATAGGAATGATAATAAAATAAGAATATCATTGCTGAACAGTCATTTCGGGATAAAAATGATATTTATATATTTTATGGAAATCTCATGGATGATTCGTTAAAATATACATGTCCATTGTGTGTTTCAATGACACTTTAAGGTATTATTGAGTAAATGGTCTTGTTACTTTGATCTAAAACGAACGTTAAGTGAGAAAGAAATAAACTGGTCGCTATTTGAACAAGGACATTTACGAATATCTAAGCTCGTTTTCAGAAGACGAGCTAGTTGCATAGTTACCTTAAATTCTTAGAATGATTAAATATCAAAGGATTTGTTTCAAACAGATAAACCAAGAAAAGTCTATTGCTGAGAAAGTTTTCGATCATACTATTGAAGATGAGAATATTCACACCCCTCATTATAAAATATTCTTTGCAATTAAAAAAATATTTTGCTGCGTTGGGGGTTTAAAGCAAAAATCGTGCGACATATTTTAATATGACAAGTTAGAGACGTCGCACACATACATACACACACACACATACAAACAAATATCATTTCAAAATAGTCAGATACAATTCACGGAAGGTCAAAGGGTGTATTTGCGTTACAATCTCGAGATTGAATTTTTCACGATTACAATATAATAAAGTAGGAAAGTAATATAAGAAAGTAAAAATTGTAATTTAATAGCCAATTTTTATTACTTAATCAGAAGTTGTACACTTAATTCATCAACTGATAGAATTTTTTTTTTTAATTTTACAATGATAAATATATAGGTAATAAAATGCAGTACTTACTAAGTGTTTCACTACGAATTCCACAAATTAGAGCAAATTGAATTTAACAAAACGCGCGCGTCTAATTTTATTATATCACAGTTTTCACGTATTTTCCGCGACCAGAATTCAACACGAACGTGCGCACTAATGTAAAGTTCGATGGTGACTAGAGTTCGCCGCGACGCCAGGCGTCCTGCTTCTAAACGTTGCCCCTCCCGAAAGCCACCCTTCCCTGGTTGGATTGCAAGTAAAAGTACTTGAAAATATTGCTATGTACACTATTTAATAAGTACTTATTTTTACTGACACAAACTTCTGCTTTACGTAGCAAAACGATTTTTACGTATTTGCCTAAATTTTGATGACCTATTATATATCAAACTTGCTGCTTTGCATTTGGGCTTTATTAATAAAGCATTCGTCGAACGTACAGTATTATTTATTTACTTGTTTCTGAAGATTACAAATGAGCATTTTCTTTTCTTTTTACTTTCTTTTACGAAGTAATAAGTAAGTATTGTAATCACGAAAAAAAAATTTCTCGAAATTTTTACGGAAATACACCTTTTGACCTTCCCTGAATCGAGTCTGACTATTTTTGGAATGACGTCTGTGTGTGTGTGTGTGTGTGTGTGTGTGTGTGTGTGTGTCTGTGTGTCTGTGTGTCTGTGTGTCTGTGTGTCTGTGTGTATGCGCTCTACAGCCTACACCATTGAAGATAAAATTATGAAATTTTAAACTTAAGATTTGTATATGCCTGGGGCGAAAACCTCCTATTTTTGAAAAGCATATTCAAACCGGAAGTGCATGTTTACTTACGACTTTTTTTTGCAATTTCTGCAATATCTCTGAAACGGCTATACTTGCAGTAAAAATAGTTAGAATAACATTGAAAGATATTAGTATTCTGCACAACTTTTGTTTGAAACATTTCTTCAAAAAGTGTACCAGTTACGAGAAAATTGCTATTATCCTATTTATATTGCCATAGTTACATAGGTAAGGAAAATTATATATAATAAATCGCATCTACTATGCATGTCAATTGTTTTAAATATTCCAATATTTTGACATTTAACATTTATTGTCAGTGTCACAAATAAGTTTAGTGAAAAACCGTTACAAAGGTTAGTAAATAATTTAAAATATTATATATAAATATTTTCTCTGGTTTAAAGTTAATTTGAAAACTAAAAAATGCCCGGCCATAATAATTTTTAATAATATGTAATGAATAATAATATTTTCTTTATACTACTATAAAATCCAACATTTAAAATCTGAATTACATATCGTATGTTTTCTTTGGAAATCTGACAATAAACTAACTTTACACTTTTATCGGACAATGAATGAAAATATTTTCTTGAAATTTTAACATTTTATATTTTTATTTATATACTATCAAATCTAAATATACTGACTACGTAAAAGAAAGTTTAGGGCCAATACATGGCCGATGTTTTTTGATCAAACTTTACGTTTTTTTTAATGATTGTTAAAAATCAGGGAACTGCATCATTAGTAAAATAAATATAACGTAAATAAACAGTGACTTTTTTACTCAGTTAACTGTTTTATCATGATTGTTAATTGCCTTTACATATAAAGCACTGCCGCTAGATAGAATTATACAAATTTTCAAAATTCCGTACATTCTTTACATTTTCACATTTAAAAATAATGCTTTATTAAGGTAGCAAACTCTCGTATTCTTAAGCTGCAAAATGCGGATTACAGAATCTTTCTTATACAGTGTCAGGTTTCAGTATTACTATAATATAATCCGGGTCAGCTTTAGTTGTACTGTTTTGATTATATCGCCGACTTAAAGACTTTTATTTTTGGAAGTTCTACACAACAATATATTTCCCTGAAGTTTGCTACGTTAACAGATTATAGGGTATTACTTCTTGATATTGTGCTAAACATGTCAACCGTTAGAACACAGACGCGAGATTTTCATGGCGAATTTTGTTACGTCATACTCATATGCATATAATTTTGAATTCTTTTTAGCTAAATCTCCGATGACGATAACCTGTCAATCTATCTTGGGGTCTTCACAGCTGTTCAACAAATTCATTGTAAATATACAGTTTGTAAATTATGTACCAGATGTTGAATGCTTTGTTATCCATTTGCACTATATCTGTAACGCATGCATGATGGCTTTTTTTCAAGAATATGAAATATATTTTTTTCTAATTAATGAGAAAGCAGAAGATGTGCACCTCTTTCTGAATTACAAAGAAATGTATTCGCTTGCGCATCAAAGTTGTGTGATCTGTTTAATTATGTAAAATTTAATAATTAAAGTCAGAGAGCTGCTATGTTATTTATATAATAATACAAGCACTACGAGTATAACAATGTAAAAAGTATAATAACATTTAAAAAAAAGGCAACACAACAAAAAAACGGTGTAAAACACATTATTAATACGCTAGTACAAATTCTAACGATAATAACAAAATAGATGATTATACCGCGTAGTTTATTTTTTATTTAAGTTCGGTATTCAAAAGCTAATATTTCTTAACAAAGATAAGTACGTAATAAAATATATTTTAATTTTATCAAAATATTAGCATTTATTACAACAAGCTGTGATATAGTTTTTGAACAAAGCATAATGATTTGCACACTATACATACATTTAAAATAATAAAAATGTATATTTGGTTTGCATTTGACATAACTTAATGTCGTTAACTTTTGTATAAAATGCGATAATTTATATTTCCTTAATTTCTTTCATCTAATGTAACTATAAAACTAGGAAGGCACATAAAAAAACATTTATATGTATCATTAAATGTGGCATTAATATATAATGTTTATTAGCTTAAGTTATGTTTATTAAGTTATAAAATAATAAATTTGGTTTAATACTCGCGGATTGCTATAAAAACATAAACCAACAGAAATATACTGTTAACGATTTAATGAAAAAGCTTATAGACATCATGGGATACATGAGTACTAGCTTTTCAGTAGTGTATTTAATCTAAATAGACACACAAAAAAGCTCTACATATATGCTCTTTGAAAGTAACAATTTTATTTAAAAAATTAGAAATGTGTTTCTAAGAATTGTGTCTGTGGTGGACGTAGCTATCGTATATGGATAGTTAATAAGTTAAGATGTACGAAGTCGATCAGAAAACTGCATACAAAGAAGATTCCTTACATTTCTTTTACGTCAAATGCCCGAAGCGTAACTTGTTCAATACCAATTTACTTACATTTCACATCTACATTCCGTACTTCAAAAATAGAAAAATATATCTGATGTGGCCAGCATATCAACTATGCTTGTCAATATTTTTACAGTAGAACAAAATAGATAAAAATAATTTAATATCACTGCTTTGTATAATAAACATTTGGGGAAGAAAAACGTGGTTGTTTGGTGGAAGGTGAGTAATAATAAAATTTATTTTCATTTATGATTGCGAAACAATTGATAATTGAGTTATCAGACCACATTGCTGAATTGATTTGATGCGCTATCATTTGAAGTCATATATAACTTTATTGTTGTGCTTTTTACTCTTTTGTTTCCCAAAACAAAAGAAATTTGAACGAAAAAAATGTTTGCGGTTTTAGGTCTATTCATTTGCATTCCATACACAGTTTTCAAACTGATTTATCTTAATCATTAAATGGAGCTTATCATTCAATGTTACAGTAGAATCCTAAGCCCCTCAAAACATATTTTGCATAATGTTTAATGAGTGCCGTCCAACGATGAGCATATTTAAAGTGTAGTACTATTGTTCGGCTAGGAATATTTGAATCATTTTTTTTTTGTTTAATTAATACTTAACTCTAATCGATAAATTTAGTTAATAATTAGTGTAAATTTATTTTAAAATTAGTTTAAACGTATGTACAACCATTTTTTACAGTGCATCTTTTAACTTAATAAAATTTCAAATAGTATAAAGCAAATGTCGATTCGAATGGAATGCAAATTCTTTTTTTCTTTAGTAAATAGAAACTTGAAGTTGTTTCTGCTGAAAAGTTTTGATATTACATCAATATTAAAATGGCAGTCGTAAACATTTTACATTTTCTAATACTTGAAAACTCTCTCTCATATATTCGACTAAATGAGCTTATCTTTTCAAAAGTTACTCGTTTTTCATAAGAAAAATAGATTTAATATACTGTATGCTTTGTTGATGTTCACCGCTCGCCTGCGGCTTGCTATTTGATTTAGGAAATCAAAACAACGAATGATGCAAAATAAGTTTGTCAGGAATGAGTGAATAGCGAAAGATTGGTAAGAACCGAATAAATTTAATGTAAAGGATTTTCTGCCACTCCATATATATATATATATATATATATATATATATATATATATATATATATATATATATATATATATATATATATATATATATATATGGGTTTTGGATGGACCGGGTGATTATATATTGGCTTCGAATCGCGTCATCTGACAGCGAACATTTTAAACATTTTTATAACGAACTTATAGGGGAAAATATTACATATATACATACCTCTAACGTTGCACCTTGTAAGTGGCTATAGCTAATAAAATACCAACCAATGTATTTCGCATTAGTTAAATAATCTTTTTATTCACTTTTTTTATTTTATATCTTCGGTAATTTACTTACTACATCTTATTTATGAATATATATATATACTAAAGAAAATTAGAAATATAAAATTTTCCCGGATTCCCATCATTCAACAACGATAAGAGCTACAAGTTTGATTGAAAAGCACATTCAAGGGAAGGAAAAAATCGGTATATTTTGTTAAAAAAATTTCGTCAACTTACCAACGGTGAGATTTCATTTACCCATCAAAAAGATATTAATTTATATGCTGCTATTTGGTTTTATTATGAAAAACATATTTAATTGTCGTACGAACAATTTAATTGATACAGTAAAATTTGTATTTGGCTCTAGTTAATTCTACTGTTTCATCCGAATTGGACTTTCACTTCATCCAAGTAAATCTATCCTCTCAAACAATGTACATCCATCACAAACATTCTTTTATTAAAGATGAATTACTATTATTCGACCAGTATCTATTATCTCAATCTTCCTTTTTTTTTTAGTTTCTTCTCAGAAACTTCATTTTCAGTTGTCACATTTATTGAGTCTTATAACGTTGACCCTTCTTTATTGTAACTTCTTACTATACTATAAAATATATAGGAGAGGTATCCTTAAAATAAAAACAAAGCCGTATTTATTTGATACGATATAACAGTTAAGTTCAAGGATGCTATTTTTCAACTTGAACCTCAGTACTTATTCCAGTGACAGTAAATGTTTTCTATGTGTTGTTTTATTTGTTCGACCAATCTTCAAAAGAATAATTGGTTGAAAATGAAACGATTTTTTCTACAAAAGACAAACAACGTAATTTAATAGATATTTATTTATGCTTATAACTCCACTACGAAAGGGAATCAAATATTACTTATTATATATTTGCAACAACACCGAATACTACGCAATGTATGAATATGGCATATAGCAAACCACTGTAGAGCTCCAGGTGGAATAAAAGAAAAGTAAACCTGATTTTACCCCACATAACTCATAGCCACTACATGCACTGCTCTTAGTCCAAAAAATGTTCTTCCTAGAGTCTAAATGTGTTCCTTGGTTTATTTCCTTGAAACCGACACAGCTGGACAGATTTACTTTCCACGGACGTTCGGTTTAATTCTCCGTGTGTTCTGAAGAGCTTATCCGTCATTGTGACGACAGGTAGTATTTCAGTAACATTCTCAAAATAACAAAATCTCAAAGCACACCGGAGCCAAATAACCGAATGGGCTTAATTGAAATTTTCATGGAATTTCAAGAGTTTGAAATTGTTTCGCTCTGTTAGAATTGATTAAAAACAATGACGTCAATACAATATTTGGTTAGTCGTGAAAGGCATTAGTAACTATGAAGGCGTCAAAGGCTAAATTGGGGGTTTACTCACGGATACTTTATATGTAACTCAACGAAATGATTTTCGAAATAATATCACTTTATGCGCCCAGATTTTGATAAAACTGTATAAACTTTACTGGTTGATCTCTAAAATATAATTCGTTATTTTTTTGTTATGAATTGTGAATACTCAGACGTAAGCGTGTATGTTACAACCGCGTTTTCTTAATAATAATCATCATCTCTTTCGACATCCGAGATATATTGATTTGATTGGGGGGAAAATGGATAAGAGGCGGGATAAAACAATTGCAGGTTCCACCGAGATTTGAACTCGGATCGCTGGATTCAAAGTCCAGAGTGCTAACCATTACACCATGGAACCGATATAAAATGCGGATTTGTAGTCTCAAAATTTGCGTAATATTTATTAATTTATACTACAAATCCGTTTCACTTTATTGCCAAACATGTGTAAGAATGTTGAATGGTTGCCTAAATTAGTATATATGGTTGATGAATATGGAATATTAGTCGAACATATTTTCAATTTTTGTTTATTTTGAGATTAACTGAACAAAAAATCGAAATTGTCCTTATTTAGTAAATGAAAGGTAAAACTGTTTTTGTATAGTATCGCTTGAAAAGCTTTTTGTGATAGCTTCCGGCTTATGTGCAATTAATTTCGTGCTTTCATGAAGGCTTCTATACAAACACTAATAGTTGTTGAACTCATTAATATAGCTTTGGTGGAGAAATTGCTGGGGTTTTTAACTATCAATATGAAATAGATGGTAAATGAAAAAAATATTGTGATAATAATCCTAGTTTGTTTAAAATAAAAAAAACATGTCTGATTGGGCATCACCACTAATAAAATATATAGAGCCAAATTGTCTATTCGGTTAACGCGTAAACTGGCTAATGTAGCCCTAAGGAATAAAACGCAGCTGACGTGTTAGTTTTACAGAAAAAGTTCGTTATTTTGATGTTTCCCGTGACAGTAGCATGCGTAAAAATTAAGATCCAGTAGGTACCTAGCTTACCTGAAACATAAAAGAGAACGTATTATTTTAAAATTTAGAACGTAGAAGTTACAAGTAATTTTAAAATAAAAGTTTAAGATCTTAATTAAATGTTAATAGGCATGAAATCGGGAAATTCACAATAAAAGACGAATAATACGGTCTAGATATCACAAAGTTTTCGATCCATCTATTTCAATATTCATCAAAGTTTCCTGAAACTTATTCGCATTGCCAAATTCTATTCACTTCTAAAGTGATTTGAACTTCAGCAGTGAAGATTTAAAGTATGTATAATTAAGTTTGCTATGTAATAAGATGCAATGCTACCAAATTTAACTTCTGGAAAAAAAAAATAGCCAAATTAGCGTAAGTACGGCAATAACAAAAGTTTTAGTTATTCTTTTAACTTGGGATTGTGAAAATCAATAATTATAATAACAAAATTCAAGTTTGTAAATAATTCCATTCGTGGAGTGCTTCATATGTAATAAGAATCTATAATCATATATAAAAAAGTACTATATTTTAAACTGTATTTAATGGTGCAATTAAATACACACACTTTAATTAAGTCGGGTGTACCAATAAAATTTAGCTCAAAAACATTTTTATGGGTGCTAAAACAAAGTAAATTAAACTGTAATCAATAAAAGGTAATCTAATACAAACTTAATAAAATCCCTATTGATTGATAACATCTAGATAAATATTTTTGAATGACTGATCTATTTTATGAGGTACCATTTGTGTTACAACGTAATAAAATGTAATAGGAACTTTGCTTAACATAAAAATCTCATCACATTTCGATTAGACCTTGCGTTGGCAAGAATATAAATAGAATAATTTAGAACACCTTATGCAAGCTTTGCCTTCTACTTTCGTTGAATTATTAGCGCATTTATCTCAAGATATTAAATTAAATATATGTATAGTTAGTTCACCTTTACAATTGTTGTGCATACACAATAGATTTATTAAGGAACTAATAAAATAAGTGTAATATTGTGATTTATTGTGAAAGCTTCACTCAAGCCTACTCAAGAACTGGCTCTGTTTTTGTAGGCAAACATTCTTATTGAGTTTTAAGTTTCAGGCAGGTTATCATTTAAATTGCTATGAAACCGGTGTATCAAATTTGCTTAAGGCTGACTTGAAGTAAACTTACTGTCTCATATAAAAGTTTAATCTGATCAATTTCGCTGAAAGGATAAGTTGCCGGCATAGCTAAAGTACTAGATTTTAGAAAATCCCATTTTGCAAAATATGTAAATGTACAAAAATTGTTTCTGTTCATATAAAACCTCTAAAGTCTATATTTTGTTTTTGTTTCATAGCAAAGTTTGAACTTTGCTGCACGAAGAGCTTAAAATAGCAGCATGCATGAATGTCATTGTCCCGCAACTCATTTTCAATCATATTTATCCACTTATTCCGCTGACGACACTGCATTTTCACATCATTTATTATTTTGCCCACGTAAATCTTCTTCGTCAATCTTCCATTCAACATTTTCTCAACATACGTACGCAATTCTGATATTACGCAAGTAAATTACAAGACACAATTACTCAATAGTTTTTAAAAAAATATAAATAAAGCAGAAGTTATATACTATAAAGAAGAAGTAATCCGATCAGAAAATTATACAGTCCTTTACTTGAGTTTTTATGCAAAGCTATAATTTAACACGGCCAGTTATGGAAATCATTATAAAAACTTTACCATTTTCTGTAGAATTTGACTTTCAAATGTATAACATTGTGAACACACGGAATATAAACTGTAAACATATATTTTTATATACTTTTTTGTTGAATAACTACGCGGAACACTTTTAGATAAGCACTAGTGGTTAGTTAATGCGTCATAAAGCTGAAACTGAAAAAAAAGTACTATCTTTGTGGCTTCGCTACTGTTACGAGTGCCATATTGTTTTAATGTCATATGGTGTTTTGGAATGAGCTTTTATCAGAAGAAATAAAAAAGTCTAGATTATGAACAAATAAATGACATCATTTATTTTTGTAATATTACAAATTGTGCCGATATTTTTTAATAGCAATACCAATTTCATTATTAATTATATAATCAACATATAAATGAAATAGTTAATGTATTTATGTAATTATTCAATATTGACAATATTGGGAGTACAATTAAATGTTAATGCTATGTAATATAATTAAATGAGAAATTCTTTATTAATTTATTAATCGATATTTTATTTATATAAAATGAGCAATCAGTATTTTTAATGTATTTGATAATAAATAGTATTATACGCGTTAGGTGCCATGGCCTGACATAATGCATGCCATTTATGTTACATATTAACTGTACACCTGTTACTCAACTACCTATAATTAAATGGTATAATATGATACTGGACATGGCATTTTTGGGATATGTTTCATTGTTGCTAATATATTCCTGAATAGACTAATGCGTTTGTTGTCAAATAAGAAGCATATCGATAATATGAAAATTATCGTATTAAATAATATCCAATTTACATTTGTTCTTTTTGGAAGGTGGTAGGTTTCAAAGCCACCATGCGAGTGACAGCCACCTGTGTGCAAACATTCATAAGACCACTTACAAAAATAATAAAACATATTTTATATTTAATATTCGAATCACAGTCTAATTATTTTAAAGTTTAGTGTTTTAAAATTTAGTAGTATGCACATTTTTATTATATTTTATATAATCATGGAATTTACTTCCACACATTATAATTAACATAATTACATAGTTTGCACTCTTTGTATCCTGGTTTACTATATGGAATGAACTATTCAAATATAAAAAATAAGTTCAACATTCAACATCAGTGTTTATTCAAAGAAATTTATATATTGGAACAAGCCATTGGAGCTGTTTATTTAATATCGATAAGTTATTATTTCAGTTACATCAACAAAATGATTCTCATTTTATCTTTACTTATTGCAAAATTCATACGTTTGTAACATTATTGATTCAAATTATTTCATGCGTAGACTGATATTTGCTTAAAAATACATTTGTGTACTACAATTTGACTCTAGGCTCTAGGAGAATATTTATTGCTCGCCACATACTTTATACACTCTTAGTAAAAAACTGTTGCCATAACTCTCATTTTAAATAAAATATTTATATATATAAACTGATATAGAAACTGACAAACATACCTTATGAATAATATACAGATGCTCATTATCAAGAATTAGCCACTTTTACTAATCGGTGATCGATATCTTTTACACGTAAATAGTTTCCCTCGTGAATTCTAACCACGATTGGTGTTGCGTCAAATGATTGATGATTCGGCAAGAGTGTTAATTCAAGCTAGAAAATACCACGTAAGCTCCTTGGACCTAACAAGGAAGAAAGATTAAATGTCAAGTAACCCCTGTGGCTAACACTGAAACTTAACTAGAACTAGTTTCTCAATTGCCAAATCAGAGTAAGTTTACTGGACTTTTTAGATATATGCTTATTTGCACTTAAACGAATAATATACTACTACTTGATTATCAATGATGGCAGCACATTCATTGTAACATCACGGCTTATACTGCTGGTTTATACTGCTAATTTATACTGATAGGACATATGTGTTCCATAAAACGGCACACAATATATATCTTTTATATGAATGAATGTATAAAATCTAATTATTTATAAACTAATATAGGTATTACTAATAATGATAAAGTAAAGCATAGCTATGGCTTTTATCAGTTGCACTTATATAGATTTGAATTGTTGATATTTATTTTCGGATATTTTCTATTCCCTCTCCTGATACGGTGAGGAAAATGGTGGCGTCGTTATCGGCGTCGGGCATATCCCCACCTTAGTATCCTACTGACTCGCGCACGGTTCGAACGGAACCGGTAGAACCGGTAAAGTATTTGATAATATTTCGCGTGCGCGTTGACAGTCATGAAAAATGTTGATCACTTTAGCGACAAGTAAGATTTATTTTTCAATTATTTACTGGTGAATTAAGGATTTATTACTCTAGTGCATTTATGTGCAGTCATAAGGTATTCATATCTAATTTTTGTAAATGTTCTATATCTACATATATCTCTTATAGCACAAATATAAGAAAAACACGAGAGTGTACATTCGCATATAATTACATTTAATGTAGCTACATTGAAATGTTGTCTTTTAATTATAATATACGATTGTTTAAACATAGATTAATATTAGGATAAATATTAGGTTAATTTCGTGCCAGCCTAAATACATATTGATAACGATGTTCTCATTTTAAAATAAGCTATATCCTGAGTGCCTTCATAATATTATAACTGTTAATTATAGTATCCAAAATTAATTATGCAATCATAAATCAACAAAGCGAAATTGTAAACATTATTCGTATACTATAATTTATTAAGTATATTGTTATTTAGACATATTTAAAGTTGCTTGTTAGATGGAATATAAGAAAAGAATTCTTCTGTTGCAGCAACTAATTTTTTAATAACCAACAATATTCCTGTTGCATTCATATGCATTTACAAAACAATTAGTTGTTGCAACAGACTTTTATGAGTGGAAAATGAGACTACTACATTCTTTGTGGTAACAAGTAACACGAATTGAACTTTTTTTTTAATATAGAACTGTTTTAATATAAATATTTGTATTTGGTATATTTCTAAGATAAATAGTAAGAAGTTTTTTTTGAACTACAGAACTTGAGTCAAAATGAAACATAATAAAGTCGATAAATAGAATTTTTTCTATAAGTTAAAGTATAAATTGTGATGTTTGATTAAACTATAAAAAAGGTTAAGATACACAAGGTAGCTACGCAAAAATCACAAACTTTATGTTGAAAAAATAAATGATATCCTTTACATTTCTATGGTATATAGTGACGTAGATAAAAAATATATTGCGCTTAATGTTGAAGCTTTTGATGTCTGGAAAATGGCATTGTGTAGACATTGATTAAAACAAACCCTTTTAACTTAGTAATCAGTTAAGTATTTGGAAAAAAAAGAATAGGAAAATAATTGCACGAACTTTATAATGGTTCTTTAAATAAATGTCACTTATCAAATATAATTTAAACTGGATTTATATTTCCTGGCTTTTTTAAATTAACTCTGCATAAAATCCTGCGAGTTTATGATCATATGTCAAGTAACCAAAACTTTCTTAGGAACTTGCGAAATATGAAGGTCTATTCGCGCGTTACATTTTATTTCAATTGTTATTATATCTTAACTCTTGCTTATTTTATAACATTCGTATTGCATATAACCGAATTTAGAGCAATGTAACGTAAGTATCATTTTCGTCTCGAACGCAGAGGCAATTAAAATATGAGAAGCAGCCTCTGGAGCTTAGGTTAGTAATGCAATTAAAGCAGTGCGAAGCGCGCAAATCATTTTGCTAACGTGTTGGTTAGCGATAAAATTAATATCTATATTCTGTTTAAAACTATTGTAATTAATTCTAATTTATTATGCCTATCAAACTTTAAAACACAATTGAGAAAAATGTATACATTTTTAAATATTTGCTATTAAAAATTACTGGAAAATAATTATATAGGTACTACAAATATTTGAAAACGCGTATACAAATTGTAAACTATACCAATGCGATGTGTAAAAGCTTTTTTAACTGCAAATAATTTCGAAAATAAAAATAATTTTACTAACCAGTATTTAGTTAATATGCTTTCAGAAAGCGCTATCATACATCGCATATACGTAACAAACCAAACACAGTCTTTATTTTACACAATTTCGTAATTTGCCCTGAAATTGAGCATTCTTGCTTTTGCAAAGTATACCGGAGTACACCAGTATTTTTATACAAAAAAAACGAGTCGTTCTAACAATAACACTTACACAATAACCCCGTAAAAAACGGTTTTGTAAATGAAAATCGTTAAAATACAGCACTAATTGCTTTATTGAAATACGTATCGTTGATGATATCCTTAATTCGAAAAAAATACTGTTATTTGAGGGGCCTAACTTTTTGTGCGTTTGTTGTACTATTTAGACGCTAAAGTTAAAATATTTTTTACTGACCCGGTTTAGGAACCTTTAAATGTTCCCTATCTTAAGATCTGTTTGTTTTATATTAGTTGTGTAGTGCATTTTTTTACTTTTTTCCGTAACTCTTTGTGACGAGCTTTTTACGTTCGTTACTTCTGTTATACTCGTAAGATTTTCTTTTTGGTATTATATTAGTTTCTTTGCAGAAAACTGGTTTCATAAAATTGTTTCTGTTGAGCAAATAATTCTGCCAGCTCAGCAAATATGTATCCGATTTCTACGAACGCCATTTAAATCACCATTGAAAATAATAATGTGGTTTTTCATTCAAATAAAAATGCAATATAATATTCAGTGCTATATAAATGACATTTTGTAAACTACAGAAACAAGTTACTGGAATTATGATATAAAGAAAAAATAACTTCAGACGAAAATATCAAAGTATTAGCAAAATAAAATTGTCAATTTTTGACAGTAAATAAAATATTATTTAGCTGTATAAGTGAGAACGAGCATTTAACTTGAAGGCTGTCAAATGCAGTCGTAGTAGCTTTAGATACATATCACCAAAAAAGCTGCTAAATTGAAAAGCGAAGACAATTTAAGAGACGAAGTGAAAAAAAAAAACAATATGTTATGCACAAGTATTTGATATAAAATCAAAAAATATTTACTATTTTATTTTTGACAGTAAATGTCAAATGTTTTGAAATGATATTAATGGAGTTGTTGATGGAAAAGAAATACATAAATAACTATTATTTATAATAAGTTCTAACAATTTTATCAACTATTTATATTTGATTTAATAGAAAGAAAATGTAGTCTAAGTCTTTGTTAAAATTACAAAATATTTCTTACTGCAAATAAATGAAAGGTTTTAGTTTGCTTTTATATAGACTAATATTGATTCAAGACTATTATCATTATACAACCGCGTATAAAACTACTGAATACAATGATCAGCTAAGCATATATTTACTTTTTAAATTCTATTATTGTAAAATTAAAAACACTTAAATTGCTTGCTAAATATATACGAGCACACACATAAATGGTTCGGTAAATATGCATAGAGAGAAAGAAAAATAGGGCTACGAAAATATTTTGAACCATTACGTTACAAGAATACAAGCTACATTATTCTGTCGCAAAACTTCACTTCGCCATCATCCAAGCACGTCATACTGATGCTTCACCTAAAGCACGTACGATAAATAAATTGTATCATAATTTAATATTTGCATTGTTATTGTAGAACTAAATATGCTTTTATAGCACTTCGGGCCAACAACGTGATATAAACGAATATAAGGCAATTTGTGTTATTACGATATGTCAGAGAATGACATGTTTAAGCGAAGATATGCATGTGATGGCTTATTCTTGTATAATAGTATTAAATTCTTAAAGTTTTACCTTAAACATCGAACAACGTCTTGAAGAATCATTTTATTAACTTCAAACTCCTCTTAGAGGATACTCTATTCCAATATTCTTGTTAGCAAAGAAAAATAACTCTACTTGTAATTTGAAGTTACTTATTATAATATGTACTATTAGCTTTGTTATTTCTTTGCAGACTACGAGAATAATGATCTCCGAAAATTATTCCATTGTGTGCCAAAGAGGAATATTCGAAACCCAATCTCAATATCTGTTACCCATTTTCGTTTACGAATCCAACTTTTCCTAAAATTTCATTTAAATCATTTTACTAACTAAAATATAAAATATGGTTGAACAATCAAATAATCTCCCTTACTTTTTGTTCCAAAACTCAACCATACCCACAGAAATCTACTGGAATCAAACAAATGTTACAATTGACAATACAACAGGCGTTCTATTCGAAGATGATTATATATTTGACCGAACCGATGTCCGTATTATCTTCATCATTCTCTATTCTATTGTGTTCTCTTGTTGTTTTTTCGGTAAGTGAATTGATGTATGTAGTGTACATTGTTTCGGAGCATATAACTAGAACTTTCCATTGTTCAGAACGTTTAACAGAGTGCTTTGATGTATGAAATATTTGATGTAAATTTAGATATTGACTCAATTTTTGCGTTCAGTATATTTTCCGACAAAAATCAATTTTATTTCTGGAAAGTATCGAATACAATTATGATTCGATCAAAATATGTCATTGTTAAAGAAGCAAAAAAAAAAGTAATTTCATAAGGAAAAAGTATTGTGTGAAAAAAATCTAGTCGGGAGTACAAACTTCGAAATATTTGTGCAGAATTACTTGTCAAGAATGTAACGACAACGTTTAGGAATGTGTTTTCATGATACACGTTTCGTATATTTTATATGTCAGTATAAAATTATAGTTAAATAAAAAAAAAGTGCGTTCGATATTGATTTGTTTTACAGGTAGACAAAAAGTGTGCCTATAAAAAGTTCCTGTCATATTTGACATCGGTCTTATACGTTCATGTTTCAAAAATATTTTATTTAATATTCTCCATAAACAACGTAAAAATTTGAGACATACTACAAAATTATTCTTTAAAAATGTGACTGAGTTTAAGAAACAAATAAACGCTAAAGCCCTGGCAATGAAATTTTATGTTGCGAATTGTGTATCGATATCTGGTTTTACTTTTTGTTCCAGGTAATTTACTAGTGATTTTAGTGGTAGCGCTAAGTCGTCGTTTGCGATCGATCACCAATTTTTTTCTTGCCAATCTAGCGGTAGCTGATCTATGTGTTGGTGTGTTCTGCGTGTTCCAAAATCTGTCAATGTATCTTATTCCTACGTAAGTACACAAAGTTATATGCCAAAAGGTACTTTCGGCTTGGCCACACACAATTGATAAACGCATTTTATAGACCTTTCATATAGATAATAATATGGTGCGTTCAGTTGTATACATATATTTTTTTTATGGTTTTCACAGCTATAAAAAAAGGTTTCTTTTTAAGAAAACATAGCATTGTATATGCATAACTTCATTCGCAGCTTAGCAATTTTTTTTATCCTTCTTTTTCCTTCATTTAGGTTCATCCAGTTCTTCATACATGCTCACCCCTTTTCTTTCGCTCATTGTCTAAATTAAATATTGTGCGAAAATATAATGTAGTAATAAAGACCTGCCGCATATGAAATATGGTAAACGAGAATTTATATAAAATAATAGCACAATCTCAGGAGGGGGTTTTAAAAATATATTGTGCCATGCTTCATTTTAATAAACAAAAGTACTTTTTTATGAAAAGCTTCACAGACATTGAAAGAGCTAGGGTTTAGGAAGTATTTATAAAGTCAAAATCAATATGAAAGCAAACAAACGGCTAATGAATCTTCAAAGTTAACCCTCTACTTACTTTTTTTAATGTTTAAAAACATTTTTAGGTTCAAAAGGAAATATTTCAAATAGGTAATATTCACTTATGTGTTCCGGTTTCTCATATTCACCAACAAATTTCTTTTATGAAGTAAAGGATATTTAAAAAAAAAATATTATAATTACATAGAATACACGATCATTTTTGCTGTCAAGTCTTATGCTAAAATTAATTTTATTACATATAAACGTTGAATTACAATTATTTGGCATGGAAGAGTTAATGCTTTTAATTGCAAAACAAAAGTAATAACAATAATTCCATTTGTATACATATTTAATTAATTGATAGTTTAGTATCTAAGACTGAAGTAATACTATTTGAATTAATAGTTTTAGAATAATGTAAATATGCATTTAAAACTGTATACGATTACTGCTTGTTATACCCATTGCAAGAACAATGTGTGGAGTAATTTGTTAAATTATAGAACTTAAGATTTATACTCCATGTGATTTGTATCATAAACGTTCAAGCCTTACATTGTTAATGTATAATTTGTTTTGACAAATTATTTTCTGCCTAAACTACTATAAATTTCTCCTTACGTATCTTAAGATATGCAGTATTTCTCAAAATTTTGTTGATAACAGCCTGTCTTACTAGATTTAAAAGTTTAAAGCTATTTTGAAAGAAATTCATCTTATACAATAAAAAAATGCTTGAAAATGAAACATTACATTTTTAATATCGAATCATAAAAATGATCTCTACTAAATTTAAATGCACATGCTCATGAAAACGTTAATTGAAATATTTCTTATTTAGAAGAATGGAAAGTCCATTTTTTCCTAATATTGTATCGATTATTTATTCTTATTGTCATTATTGAAACCTATTACTGAATGCAATTGTAGTAGAATACAAACAAAGCTGCATGAATAATACTTATAGCAATCTTCATTTTCACGAGTGTAATTCTTTTTAATTAAAGTGTAAAATAAAATTACGACTGTTTTATGCAATTTGAACAAATATGATAACAAAAGAAGTTATAAATATGCACAAAAAGACAATTTTCCGGTCTAGTAAAAATTCGTTACTTAGTTTGAGAAGCGCAGCTTTACGTAATTAAGTTTTCCACGCCAGATGTATTTAGTATTAATTATGGTTGTGTTCACTAACTCTATTAGGACGTTAATGTTTCCGACAGTGTTTAGTTGAGCTTCTAAAATGTACATTTATGTATGTAACGATAGCTATGTATAACGATGCATCTTTAGAAAAGTTAACATTTCTCGCAAACATTCCAAAAGATCCTAAAATATTACAACCAGCAGAAACTCTTTTGTCAATTTCACAAATATCATTTCAATCGCTAGAAAATAAACAACCTAAATAAACAAACTGCTGAACTTGTTCCAGTTAATGTCCATTTACCACAATATCACACGCTGTCCTGCATTCAACCTTTCACACACTGTAACCTTTGATTTAACTATGTTTAGTTAAAAATTAATTTCTTTCCTGATTACACGTATTTGATCACTGCATATAGAATTTAATACAACATTGATTTATGTAGCCGTAGCTTCGAAAATTAATTAATTTCAGATTTTGTTTGTTGTATAATTGACAAAAGAAAAAAAAAACTACAGTGAAAGTTTGCTGCAACTAGCCCTACATATGTCTGCCAAATGTTACGCGACTAATGCAAGAATTTTCATGGTAGATGCCAATTTAATAAAATAAGATTAGTCTTAACTTTTAAAGTATTTCTCATTTGAAATATTTGCACGTGTCACATCATACTTGTAGTATATGATAGGATCCTAGTAGAAATTCAAGCTTTATCAACTGTCTATGTACTGAAAGACTTTTACGGTATTATATTATATGAACTTGGTTTTAATTAAAATAAATATTCGTACATTATATTAAATTGAGACACATGAAAGTTGCTAAATTAATACGTAGGGAATAAGAAAGTTTAAATAATTTTTTTTCCTATAGAAAATTTATTTTTTAATTCAGTGTCTCATATATTCAGAATAAATGTATTAACTTTTATAACCGAAGTTACAAAAGCAAAAAACGGCAAGCCACCCAAAACGTTTGTAAATCTTCGTCTTTTATATATTTATTCAATATTTGCTCGAAATCCCATAATCCAATTTCCCTCATTTTTATTCTATACAATTTCTGGTTTAATATTACACATCCGGTTTCCGCATAGAATATCGTACCATTATAGCGATTACATTCGTTATCTCGCTCTTTCCGTTCTCATAGATGTACGCTTATAATATTTTTAAAAGCCTTATGATAACTATACCATCTTTTGCTTTTGTATAGCTGGCAACAATCGCGTATTCCCTTTCAACTTGAGGAACTTTGGCTCATTTTTACACTACTAAATTGTAGTAATTTATAACACATATGTTCATATTAAATATCACTCTATTTTTCTCACAATAATCAGTCAGAATATAATAGGGTTTTATACGAAGTATTTTTCATTAAAAATTATTTCGATAAGAAAGGAAATGGTGGAGAAAATAGGTTCAAAAGCTTGGAATAAACGGCAGAAATAAAATTCATGGAAACAGATGTCAAGTCATGATAAGTTCAACGTACATTAATTCCTTGAATATATTTTTATAGTTCCCAAAACTAAGCTTCTTCATGTAGACATTTCTAAGAAAATTATTTTTTGTGTTGCTTTATGTATGTAAATACACCAACACTTGAAAGAATGTTCTTGCAAACATGTGTTTGGAAAAAAACGAATTACGATTTATAGAAGTGAATTTTCAAAAAATTATATTATGCTGTAGGTAAATTTTGCCATGTCTAGACTCCAATATCAACTTTTTTTTTAATTTTGATATGTTATTACAAGTAATCATGAATTTTGAATAGAAAACATGTCTATAAAATGCTTATATAGTATTATATTTATTTTTATTTCGCACTGCTATTCTCAAATATTTAATAATTTAGACTGTCAACTAATTTGGGTGGCGAGGAGAGGTATAGGTAAGAAAAGAGATTTAAATGGAAATAAGTCGTTTTAAACTTAATTCTATTTTAAAGCACTCCAATATGTTTAAATTAAGTACAAATTTGGTAGGGCGCTACTTTAATTTGGTTTAAAGCTAAATCTACTCTACAGCTTCTGTGATTAATGGTAGAAGTTTCTGCAAATCGTGATGGGAATTTTTATTTCGTTTTTGTACTTTGAATTCTACTGCGTGTGTTTTCATTTCCAGTTAACTGGAAAAGGTCTTATGGAAAATGAAAAACAACAATAATGAAAACAGAGTGTTTAGAGTAGTTTGTATAGGATATACATATGTGTATTAAATGAAACATATTCAAAAAAATTCTGAATATGAAATGTTTTCTAACAGGTGGGTGCTCGGTGACTTTTTGTGTAAGATGTACCAGTTTGTGCACTCGCTCAGTTATACTGCGTCAATATTTATCCTTGTGGTGATCTGCACGGAACGATACTTTGCTATCATTCACCCTATCACATGCAAACAAATATTGACTCCATCTCGACTTAGAGTAAGTAACAAATATACCGTACTCAACATTACCGCTAAATAATAGAACTCACTGTTCAAATTGTAATTGACCTTTGCACATAATAAACCCATATTTTCAGAGGCGACAGAATATAATAATTAAATTATTTCATAACTAATTTCCCTTAACGTTTGACTTCTCATTAACAATGAAATTTAGATCAATTGCCAAGACATCTAATTTCATATTTTGTTGGGATGCACTGATTGAAATTGACAGGACGTTACTCTAATTTAAAATTTGACCAAAACGTGTAAATTAGCAATTATTATATATATAACATTATATTTTATAGATGGTTATAGTATTAGTTTGGGTAACATCTGCTATATATAGTGCACCTAAGTTCATCTTTGTGCAGACCATTGTGAACAACATGCACAATGGAGACGTAGAGACGATTTGCGTTCAACACAGAAAGAAGTTCAACTCCGAGTTATTTGATATCATCAACTTTGTATTGTTGTATGTTGTGCCGCTGGCTGTTATGACGGTCAGTAATCACGAAAATATACATCAAAGTTAGAAATATAGATGAAAACGAATATAATAATAGCATTTTCTTTGAGTAAAGACGTTCAATTTCGGCTTTTGTGTATTTCTGGGCAAATTACTTTGAACAGTTTCTAAGTGTAGAACAAACAAATAATTGTAACGATGAGTCTACACAGATCTAAGAACTTATTAAAATGTTGAAAATCAACGCGTATTTACTTAATGCAATTTTGTTTTACTATTATGTCTCATTTTGATCATAAGCTAAACTGAATATAGCAACCCTTGTTTTTAGCTCCGTAAAATTGCCATCGGTTATGCTCTTAAAAATAAAACCTTCTCTCGTCTAATGTTCTAAATTTAATAACAATTTATTTTATTCATAGTATAAATGTTATATCTAAATCGTCCTGAATATAAAATTACAAATCAAAATGCGATTTGTTTAGATTGTTAGTGATTTATAGGTTCTCTACACTCGTATCGCAATTGAATTATGGCGGAGCTCAAAAGAATTGGAGAAACATTTAAATGCATCTTACAGTAACCAACGCCAACGACATGTGTATCACCATTACCAACATCATACTTGTACTCATGCCTGTCAACAGTCTCAATTACTAAATCTACAAACGCATGGGCAGACACTGTCCGCAAAGGTAACTCTGATCCATTCGACTCTCGGTTATTTACTTCGACTATGAGGTTTATCTAATATGGTTATAATACAAGAATGATACTTAGTCACAGTAACTATTAACTAATTTCAATCCAAACATATACATTTGATACTATACCTAGTATTAATTTACCTGTTATGACTAAAGTGAACATATTTGTAACAATGGTACCTTTTAATATAATTTATTTCGGGGAATGGTTAAAGTCCAAAAAAAATTTTGTAATATAAGTAATAGGATACCTAGTTCAGAAACACACAAAAAGTCAGTTTGTTGTAGGCTTTCAGCTGTGCCGTAACCGTTAAATTTAAATAGATTAAACAATTACGTTTTGCAAACAATTACAACAGTGCCCAAGACAAATTGTAATAGGCACATAATCCACAGTAGTGGCAAGAGTAAAATGCGTAAACCTCCTTGCTTACTTGTATAATGACGTTCATTCAATTAATTATTTAACTAAGGTTTTGAAGTTGTACACAAAGAAATGCGTTCTAGTAATTGTAATTGAATTATCAAGAAAAACGCAATTTTGTTCTTTCTGCTCTAGTTTACCGTACAGTGCAAAGCGGTGGTGACTGGTGGCGCAATGGGACTATCGTATCCCAATTCATCTCAAAATGTGCTCCGAGCACGCCGTGGTGTTATTCGAATGCTTATTGTTGTTGTGCTTACATTTGCGTTGTGCAATTTACCGTTTCATGCCCGGAAAATGTGGCAGTATTGGTCCTCAGGGTAAGTTTGAACTTTATGCACTAATAATAGAAGTTATACTGGTAATTATATATATATATATATATATATATATATATATATATATATATATATATATATATATATATATATTTAATATTCTGGTCAAAAAGCAAGGCACTAAGTATTACAAATAAATTATATTAGACCATATGAAAATATAGAGTCTATATTAAATTCATCGTAGAAAGTTTCCATATTGTTGGTTTATGATTTGTTAGTTATAGCAAAGTTTGAAATTATATACATCCAATAACAAACGTGGTAGTTCACTCTATTTGAATATATTAATTAATTAATATATTAGTGTATAACCACAAGGATAGATTTTCGCATAATTCAATTGTATACATATACAATTATCAATATATATTAATAATCTTCTAATTTGAATACAATTTGATTTATAATACATGTCATTTTATGCTAATGAATGTCACTCAAAAATATTGGAATATTAAGCAAATTGTGGAGAAGAAATGGTTTGAATAAGTAATCCAAACAACGCTGTAACCTCAGATACGACCTTGGTAAATTGAAAATGAGTATCTTATTAAAAATAAATAATCTGTTGTAAACTGATCACTTGTAGCGTGCCTCGCTTCAATTAGCAAACATATCTTTGTTATTCCGAATTATACTAATTATGGAATACTCCTTATATGTCAGATAAACTAGAGTACTAACAAAAACATACGTATAAGAAAGTAACTTTGATTTGAAATTAAATAAACATCTGTTATGGTACAAATCAAATCTATTTAATATAAACAGTTTTTACTAAATATATGTATGTTTGTTGTTAAATAAATACACGATTTAGTCAATCCAGTACTTTCGTTTTATATTAGTTCTAAAAATGAAAAAGAGCGTAATCTTGATGTAGGCGCCACCAACAAAATAAAATTTCGAACCGGAAAAAGTCGCTGAAAGTAATGTTCCTTGAAATGAACGTTAGTTCTGCAATGGCGACACACAGATTTACATGTTTGCTAACATATTTGTTTTATTGCAACACGAGTTCGTAGATGTCTTCAAAATATGTAACTTTAATACCTTGACAGACAAACAAGTAACCTAGTTGAAGTTTCGTAGACACGAAATAGTTATTGTCGCACACATTTCCATCCTAACACTGCTACTCAAGTTGTTCAGTTAGTACTTGTAGTTAGTAATGATTTATTACATACCCGTGCAAATTATCTTAGTTCCGTGCTTGGTTTGTTCTATAAATGAAATAATTAACATAGCTATGCTAATTATACATACATAACTTCATACTTATTCCCATCAAATGGGGTGATAGAAAACCCTTTACAACATTCATTCGCATCCTGACAATCTTATATATTTGTCCGAAATGTATCTCATCTATATATGTAATAGAAATAGAAATTTAAAATAAAATCGAATCACGAGGCTCTGTTAATCAGCACTTCAGAAAATTTGAGTCTACATCATTAGAAGACTACTGTATAAAAGTAAAAGCCCGCGGGAATTTTTATGTAATGAATACATTTCTTACAATAAAATAAATAAATGGGAAGCAAGACATATTTTTTTATATCTCTTCGAAATGATACGAAATGACTTATAAATTGACACTACTTTGTTGTCAACGGAATTAGATTTTAATCATTTATAGGTATTACAACGTTTCGATGACAACGCCATGGCATTTCATTCAGAATATAATTATAATTAAACAAATATATTTTCAATTATAGATACAGCGGTTCTAGTGACTTCAGTTCTCTATTCACGCCTCTTACGTTTCTCATCACGTATTTTAATTCTGGCATAAATCCTTTGCTTTATGCGTTTCTATCGAGGAACTTCCGAAGGTAGGTTAAAACAATAGTACCAAATATCGTACCGTTTTTCCAGTTGTGCCTTTGTATAACAATTTCCCATTTCTACAAGTTCACAATTACTTCACAAAGACTTACGAAACGATTTAGACTGAGGACTCATAATATAACTCTTTGGAGATTATATACAAGATTGTAACTCTATTAGGATTTTAAACAAAAGGCGGGTTAGAAAGTAACAATATAATTACCCGTTTATCATTAGAAATTAAAGATAATTAAATTGTAAGTCAAGTGCGATAAATACCAGTGTATAATGGGATTATCTAGAAATTATAACCTAAGCAATTAATTTACAAAAGCTTTTTCGTCAAAAAAAATCATTTTGTATGACGTATTTTTATTTTTCGAAAAGCTTAATATTATAACTTTGTGTCTGTTTCCTTTGGATGCTTTTCCGCCAACAAATTAATTTTGTTGCAGAGGAATGCGCGAAATACTACTGTGCTCAATGTTAGGTTCAAATACTAAACGTCCATCAAGTCATAAATTCTACAATACGACAAGCAACAAAAATGAAGGAAGTTTGCTCAATAGACAAACAAGTACCAGGTCTACGTACAAAGCAAACAGCACAACTATTACAACTGTGAACAACGTTAATACCGATGAATATAGTAACGTTGTTTAAATCAAGTTCTAGAATTGTTATCTATCCAATCTAAGTTTGTCATTTATAGGGATGAATTATATCATGAGACATAAAACCATACTTTGTATGGTTCTGTAAGAATATCAATTTATTTCTAATATACAATATATATATATATATATATATATATATATATATATATATATCTATATATATATATATATATATATATGTATATATTATATTTGAAGAAATCTACCCCAGATGATACGGAAACGTTGAGATTGAAATAAATTAAATATTTAACTAAGATCTGAAATACAAAATTGTATATTTTTCAAACGATTGGGAAGCTAAAATATTATATAGCACAAAAATCAATTGTGGATTATAGAAAGTTCGCCTTTGTTCACCATTTAATTTTCTCTTTTACCTAAAGGCAAAATTAATGAAACCGAATCAAAGTAAGAAATAAATACATTGCTGTCAAATATAAATTTGTTTTAGGTATCAGATAGCTTCTAGGCTCGTGCCAATGTTTGTATTTTACCTAATTATATGGATTTTGTACTTAATAATATTTTCTATATGTATTTAAATAATATTAAATAAAAATGAGAGATGTATACCTATCTAAATGTATTCTGAATCACAATGTTCATTGTTGATTAAACAGATATATTCATTTTAAAGAAATATTTTTTTATCGAATTATTATATATAAAACACATAATCCCATAATTTATTTAAATGATATGTTTGTTTAAAATATCCTTCTTATAAATTTATAACGATTTATAAGGAGTTGGTGTAAATATAAATAATATATAATATGTCATCACAAATTTTATTGTGTATTGTTGCACTATTTTTGTGTGAAATAAATATGAAATGGAATTACTTTATATTTAACAACGTTTGAATAAGATTACATTTGTATCCCCAAGTGTTTTGGAAACATATCTGTTTTCATCCTCAGTTGCTCGTCTACTGTGTGCTGATTCGGAAATTTATTTCGACATGGTTAAAAAAGTATAACCCTGTAAAATATATTTTAATCTATTTAGAAATTATACATTTTAGCCAGAAAATGTTTCCTCTTCCTGTGATTTATTTCAATGATAAATATATTTTATATGCATACAACACGAGCAGTACGCTTAATCAGTTATACAATAAAAATAATTAATTATCTTTTGCAGTTGTTCGAAACATAACTGTATATCAAATATTTCATATATTTTCTAGCATTATCACAAATTTTTTATTTAGTTTATATATATTTGCACTTTGTTCATCGGGCATCACAACTTTTTCTATAAATGGAGTAAAAAACAAACATTTCAAAACTATTCATAGCTTACGGACAATATGTTTATTAAATAATTTAATTGTGGTGTATAAAATTATTATTGTTGTTTAGAAAACTCAGGTAAAATAAGATTATAAATGCCAGTATTAAAAGTGAATCACTATTTGTGTATTACTTGATATGAGTTGATTTCCATCCGCATTTATAAAGAGAATCAACTTAAAATTTGAACAGCTCATAATGCATTTTTCTTGGTGTAGATAGATGATGAATTAGGATCCAAATATAAATGGGAAAAGATAAAAATAATATTATCAACAAATAATTATTAAATATAAGTATAATGTATGCTCCACCGGATATAACCAGACAATTAGATATGTATTAGTAATATTTACAATTGAAATTCAGATAAGAACCATTTTCACACAAAAGCATTGTTTGAAATTATAATATATAACATACGAGGCGCAAATAAATCACCTCTATTCATATTTTAAATTCAAAGTGTACTGAGCAAATATTATAAATCAGCAAAATGATAATATTTTTGGTTATAACATTTATTTTCAATATGTTCCAAGGAACTTTCGCTAAGGTATGTAACATTTTTCTAACTATTATTTACGATCTAATTTAAAATAGACGTAAGTGAATTAGATCATTACATATATATTATTTCAGGGTCAATCTGTAATTATTTTGGAAAGTGCAACTTCAATTGAAATATCAGGATATTTTAAAATAACTTCAAACATAATCGGAGCAGGAACCAAACACTCTGTTCTTGATACAGATTATTTATATTTTGTTGATTTGCCTAAAAGCACGGTATTAGTAGTTAAAATGGAGAAAATGATAAATGGCAGATTTATCGATTTTGGTGCGTCTATCCGAAAAAATCTGTGCGATTTTATAAAAACGGATCAAATCATTTATCCTACTTTATTAAAATCTGGAAATATGTCCTCTGAATGTCCAATCAAAAAAGGACTGTATGTTATTCGCAACTATTCTGCAAACAATTTAAAGATGCCTATACCTTTGCTGCCGGGATCATACAAAGTAATTTTTGAATACTATGTCGCTAGTAAGACCGCTAGTATGGTCATTGTGGCTAGTGTTAAATAAATAATAAACAATTATTAATCCGACCTAAGTCTACTTAAAGAGGTTAACCACATATTTTCTTAACTGTAATCTTGTCATTTGTTGATTTTGGTAGCTGTAAAATATTGTAATGAAATTTAAATAATAAAAAAAATAAACTACATGTATTATAGTGAAATATTTACATACGAGTACATCGAAATAAATTCAGTTGTATTTATAATATTTTATTATGTTTAATAAAACACAATCAAGTGCGGATATGAGTTAACAACAATTATAAGTAATTCTTGTGATATGTATTGCAATATTGCGGATGAAGCGAAAAGTATTAAATAATAATTTATTATTGGTTTACAAAGTTCATAAACTTTGCATACGCGGATATGCTCCATATTCATATTTCTCACAAATTAAAAAATCATTTGTTTTCGATGTTCACCCATTTATGGTTAATATGTATAAATATAATACGGTGCAATCATTTTAGTTCATTATAATTTGATAAAACGATACAATATGCTGGACATAGTAGGTCTGTTAAAAATATTTTTTTGCGTAGTTTTCTTGTACATTTCCAAGCAAATTTACAAGCTTGTCGTCAGATACAAGCGATGGAAAACTGCATCGGCGTCTATTCCGGAAATTAAATGTTTTCCTATTGTCGGATCTATATTTAGAAATTCGAATTTAAACAGTAAGTACTTGTGTTAAAAATAATTCTATTATGATGAACTACTACAGAAATATACTAACTATAACATTATTATCTAATTGCAATTTCTTCATTGCTGTGTCGAAATTACTTATTTTCTTATTTATATATATGTATGTAGCTATAATACCTACAGCATATGAAGACTTCTTAAAGTATGGCTCGCCCATGAAATTAAGTATTTTGAAAATGGTCTTCCTGATTCTTGTGGCCGAACCATCCCAAATACAAACTGTTTGTTGTTCACCTGAATCTGAAGACAAGCCGCACTATTATCGCTATAGCGACGATGTTTTGTGTCAGGGTCTTATCACTGCAACAAGTAATCATTTTTCTTACTAATGTGCACAGTTTTTCCATGCACTTTATTATTGTAGCTAGTCGTTGGAAAACTACCAGAAAATATTTAAATCCATTGTTCCATCAAAAAACTCTTGAAGATTTTGTTAATACATTTATAGATATGAGCCATGACTTTATTAGGGACTTAGGAAAATATGCAAATCAAAGCTCATTCAATGTATTACCTCTCATAATGGAACATCAAACACACGTAATTGGTCAGACATTACTGGGATCTACTTTAAATTTAGAAGAGACCGGATTTAATTTTTATAAATATTTCAGCAGGTATAAATTGTATTTGAACAAAACTACATTGTTGTATTCAACGTTTATTTAAACTATTAAATAATGATTCGTAATAATGCATACATTAATGCAATTAAACAATGATTCGTAATAATGCTCACAATAATGCAATTCAATTTTAAAGTATGTTTGCAATCATGACGGCAAATATAAACATGAAAGCTACCATTAAATATAATTATATATTTAACAACAGCTACAATAATTGTTTTTATAAATGTAAACAAATTAATTATATACCAATGATTAATTGTTAAATTCATTATAGGTTTTCAGAATTAATGATAGAAAGAAGTTTATTAAAGCCCTGGCTAACTATTGAATTAATTTACAATATTTCACCAATCAAACAAACTATTTATGATGCTGGAGCAAAGATTCATACTTTTTTATCTAAAGTGAGTCGTACTATTCTTTTTAACATACCTAAAGCTTTTTTTTTGTATATGAATTTTATAATAGTAACCATAATTCGTTAAGGAATTTAATTGTGAAGATAATAATTTTCCTAAACTAGCCATAATGTTTTTTTACAGATTGTTAAAGATAAACAATCTAAATTGGAAGAAATTAATTCCGGTAATATTTATTTATATAATATTTTTTTATTTGTTACGTTATGCGATTTCTTTAAAAAAAATATATAAGCACAGCTTTTTAAATATTGAAATGAATTTTTAGATGAAATAAATAAATCATTTTTGGATAAATTATTAAGGATGAACAGTTTATATAATATTTATACAGATAAGCAACTAAATGGAGAAATAACAACGATGTTTGTAGCGGTATGATTTTGTCATATTTTACGCGCACCAGATATTTTCATGCGTTCATTTTATATTTCAGAGTATTGATACAACTGCAATTGGTTTATCTTATGCGTTAGTGATGCTTGGTATACATAAAAATATACAGGTATACATTACAATTACAGATTAAAATATGCGTATATAGCAATATTATAATATTAATTTAAGTGGTGTGTTCGCTTTGCAGAATAAAGTGTTTGATGAAATAATAACAGTAATGGATTCAGATGCAACTTTAACATATCAACACTTACAACAAATGAGCTATACTGACAAAGTAATCAAAGAAGTGTTGCGGTTATACCCTCCAGTGCCATTTATCCTAAGAGATGTTAAAGATGATTTGAAAATAGGTATTTTCCATAATTTTAAAATACAAACATGTATTTGGGGGTTTCTTCACTATTCAAAGCAACTTAATAAAAAATATATTTATGAATGACCATATTTTAGTTTTTTAAACAAATTTAAAATAAATGGTCCAACACAAATAACATTTAATAATAATTTAATAAAAAGCTTTTAACGATGTTCATTTTACTTTACGTTGTACTTTAGCTGAAATTGATTTAGCCCTTTTAGAATTATGATGCAAACGCATTAATTTGTTTAATGGTAAAACTAATTGTAGGAGTACATACGTTACCAGCTGGAACAACATGTATTGTTTCGCCATTTATTATACATAGGAATCCAGAAATATGGCCTGATCCACTTACGTTCAATCCAGATCGTTTTGAGTCGGAGAAGTCAAGGACACGTCATCCGTATGCATATATTCCATTTGGTGCTGGATCCAGAAACTGTATAGGCATGCACAAGATTATTCTTTTTTAACTTATAGTGTTTTAATATTTAACACTTTGTTATAGGTAGAGGTTATGCTATGTTATCCTTAAAGGTTAGCATTGTAAACTTACTGAGAATATACGAAGTATCATGTGATTTGAAGGAAAACGATATAAAACTTCGTTTAAAAGTAACCATGACAATCATTGGCGGATTTAACATCAGCTTAAGAAGAAGAATATAGTACATATTTCAGATTATATTGGTTCAATAAAGAATTATATATTTTTTAAAAGGAAAGTTCATAGACGATTGCATATTATATCTTTGCTTTATAATTTGCATTATAGGCCTCAAAATTTACAAAACTAACAAGTAATGTTGTATATATGCATAGGTATTTCTGCAAACACAAAAAGAATATATAACGAGTTGTTTAAAATGTTTATTGTATGTATATTAATTGAATTTAAATGTATAATATAGTAAAAACAAGTATAATAAGATTAAAATCAAATTCTCTTTAAAATCGTAATTAACGTAATACAATTCATATTTGATGTTATCCATGAAATCTGCTAAATTTAATACTTTTATGAACATCATACTGTAAAACATTTAATAATCTTCAATTGATGTTGTTAATAAAATGAAAATTGTTTAAAATCAAAATTAAAATATATCTGCATTACTTATTTAAATTGTAAAGAATTTGATAGTCAGAATAAAATAAAACAGTTAAAATTTATAATTATGAACGAAATCAAGCACCATGTTTATGAACATCATACTGTAAAACATCTAATAATCTTCAATTTATGTTGTTAATAAAATGAAAATTGTTTAAAATCTAAATTAAAATATATCTGCATTACTTATTTAAATTGTAAAGAATTTGATAGTCAGAATAAAATAAAACAGTTAAAATTTATAATTATGAACGAAATCAAGCACCAGTGATATGATCCTATTCTTCAAATCTGGAGTCATATGCTTCATAATAGATTCTTGATTATATCCTGCATCTATTTCATTTGATTTAAAATTTTCCATGTCAGGCAATGCTTGCTTATCGTAATAAAAAACTGGCGCTATCCACAAACTACACATGAATCCAAAGACAGTGAAATCAGCCATCTCTTGCTCCAACCATTCTCTAGTATAACTCATCTCTTCCATGTTCAAGCCATGTTCGGTGATGGTGCGTCGAAGAGCTTGAATGTACGCATCCAAAAGTAGATTTATGTTGCGATTTCGATCTTCAGTTGATAGATTTATGTAGAGAAAATAATTTAAATCAGCAGCTATTGATGCGCGACGCATCATCTGTCAAACATAAATAATGTTAAAATATAATTGACGACTATGTACAGTATATTTATTCCTAAAAACGTATTTCATAGTAATGACGTTACACACTGAATTTACAGCAGTTAAGGCTGTCGATGCACTCTGATTAATTATTTATTTATTTAATAGGGAATTAATGACAATGAAACTTACTTGTAAATCAATCAATTTGACTTTGATTCCGCTATCATTCATTTTAAACAAGATATTATTCCTCCAGCAATCGCCATGGTTAAGCACAGCCATTTTACATTTTCGATTAAATAACGAACACACACGTTGATATATTTCGTCTTTGAAATTCTCCATCGTCACAATTGCACTTTCAATTTTCTCACTTTTTTTTTCTAATGATTTTAGTAGCAAAACTGCCACAGTCAAACTCTTCTCTACTGAATTGAGAATTGTTAAATTATTAGGGTGATATATTTCCATTGTTTGATTTGCGAGATAGTCAATACGTTTTGGGTCATGCTTTTTCAAGACTATTGAAGCTCCATGTAAAGCAGCTAATTCCTTTTTAGAAAATTTATTTCAGAAACTTACTTAACCAGATATTCCCACATAAAGCATACATAGAGAAAACACATCAACTACGTTTTTATTCTTGGTAATTGGAAATAATTAATTCTAATTAAAAACAACAACTTTTTAATTTAATTAGAGCGAAATTAATTGATTTTCAATGATTATTTTATAGTTTTAGATAAAAAAATATTTTGTGTAGTGTCCTCATTGTGAATATGAAAATTTACCTGTAGAACTGCTACGCATTGTTCAAAACTCATACTCATTTCGTGGCTTCGCATTTTGTAGCCATTAACTGTGAAATCATTTAGAATGATACATTGCTCGTCCGCGTACAGGCATTGGGCAACAGGTAGCGTCAATTTATAATGTTGTCTCAGTGATGGGATTGTTTGATTATATGCATTAACTTCGTTCATAAAAATACGTCTGTGGTTAAATTCTGGTTCGAGAATTTCTGTTTCAAAAGGGCGCTTCACTATGAGATTGCTTGTAAAATCTAAAATTGAAGAACTTATGAAATAATTATATTTTATTAATTTTGGGAAAAGCTAAGATATATTTCTGAAAAATTTATAAATCTTCAAAATTATTTAAACCAAAAGCATCTATTACAACTTCTATTAATGTTTTTCATAAAGTTCTTGAGATACAAATACGATGAGTTAGACATTTACGCATATGTATATATATATATATATATATATATATATATATATATATATATATATATATTATATTTTTTTTTGTTTAAAAGGTCAAAACTCACCAACTAAATTATTTTTGTCATGTTTAGTGCACTGAACTGTTAATTTCCGAACAATAGACATAAAGTTTTCCCCTTTTTCACAAGCAGGTCCAATGGCAATCGCTTTCACTATAATGCTAAAGTCCTTATGGAATTTTCGCAGAACGTTTTCAATAAAATCCAATTTTAGTTCAAACATATTTGCACTGGCTTAAAAATTTATAATTTAAAATAAAAATTGTTGACGTTAGATTTTATTTGCCCTAAAATAACATGTTTTACAAGTTAGCAAAACTTTCACTTAAATTAAATAAATATTATATATAATATAATAATAAATAACATTTAAATATTACTTACTGTATATACGAGACCAATTTCTTTTAAACAAATATTTTGGATAAAATTCACTAGCAACTAGAGTCACATGTTGCAATATGAAATGTAAAAAATCGTTTAAAACTACGTTAAAATTTTATTTTACAACTCTTGCCTAAACGAGTACGATTTTTTATATTATTTAAACACATGAACCACCTCGATATTTTAATAAAATAATAAAAATACAAGCCGGTAGCCACCATACAATCTTATCTGCGAATTGGGTTCAAAACATTTCATGAATCATTTCCAACGAAATATAATTTATAAATTACAGAGAAAATGAATATTATTATGGCGTTGAATAATTAATTTCAGCAACGATGCAAGGAATGGGAAATTCGTATACAAGAAATGTAATAAAATCAAAAATCTTATAATAAATATCAAGTTATCATACAAAATAAACAGTTATACAACAATGAGATATCTGTGAGAGAAATTGTATCATTGAATCATTACAGTTAATTTTTATTTGGTAAAAAGTCAAGAAAACTATATAAATATATATTTTTTATTAAAACAATTACTTTTTGGGAGTATTTCGATCTTGATATCCTCTATTATCATGGTAGTATTCTGAAACAGAAATAATAAACAAATTCTATAATATGGGGAAACACAAAATAGATGTAGTATCTGTAAGAACATACAGGTTTGATTTTTGTACATGTGCTGTAGATTTGCTTAGCATCTACTAATAAATATTAAATAAAAACTAAAATACAACTACCTCGGCGCATGCTCCTGACAATTGAAAATCGAATGAAACATTTCACACAAATAGCCAAAATGGATAGCACAAACACGAAACAAACAGCTACAGTCATAACTAAATGTTTGAAAACTAATGTATTATTATTAGAAACTGCAACGCGAATTATTCGTTTAATTCCCATACTGTTTATGGCGACACACTCATACACACTCATATTCTCAGAAATGGAATGTGTTATTGTTAAATTATACCAATATTTCCCATCACTAACTTTCTGAATCCTTAACGAATTTTGTGGATTTGTTAAATTTAAAGTTTCATTTTTATACTGCCATTTAACAGAAAAATCAGGACTACTATTTATCAAACATGGTAGTGTTACTGTATTGGTATAAGCAGTAATGATAAAGTTTGATGGCGGATATTCTATGTCCAACCAACAACGGAATTCATCCGAATTTATTTCAGTCCATGGCTCGCCTTTAAGTTCGTTTGGAAGTAAACATGTTGGTTCTGAATTTGATCCATAATCAGATTTAATGAACCAATTATGTAGATCTCTTAAGTGGCAATCACAAATCCATGGATTTCCATAAATTGTTAATGTTTTCAGTGTTAAATGCTCGAGTATAGATATTTTTAGATAACGAAACTGATTTTGATGTAATTTCAAACTTGATAAATAAGGTTTGGACAGAAAGAGACGATAATCCAAATCTTTAATTCGATTTTCTTGAAGTTCTAGCCACTGAAGTGCTTTTAAATTTTTTAATAATTCACTATTCACAGTTTGTAACTTGTTACCATTCAAATACAGTCCTTGCAAGTTGTAATTATCTGTGAACGTTTTATTATGTAAATTAGATATATTGTTGTAAGATAATCGTAATTCAATTAGATTGGTTAAATTTGAAAAGGCTTTTTCATGAATTTTTGATAGTTTACAATGATTTAATGTCAAATAGCGAAGATTCACTAGTTTCACTTTCGAAAACGCGAAACTCGGAAGTGTATGAAGTGATTGATTTGTTAAATCCAAGTCTTGAAGCGAAGGTTTTAAAAATGTTGGAATTCCTTTAAAGTGTCTGCCTTTGATTTTATCACAAGTTGCACTAAACCTATCATAGTAAATCATACAATAACAAGGTTCACAAGTTTCCCACTGACTTTGTACTACGTTAAGTATAAACATTAACACCAACCATATATTTAACATTGCTAACTATCTTTTTATAACACACTCGAAGAATACAAAACTAATACTAATTTTATTTATTATTTAAAATTTCACACTAGTGTTATCGATGTTAATCAAGTAGAAAACAGATATGTGAAACCACATTAGGAAAACTTAGTGGTTTTTACTGATATGCAAAAAAATCCTATGACTTATAAATGTTTGTATGCTAAATTACAGTAGCGCTACTGTCTCATATTTCAGTAAACTGCTAGCATAGGCGCACTAAATATTGTTTCTATGTTTCTAACAAAATAAATAAATAAATATATATATATATATATATATATATATATATATATATATATATTATATAAATATATATTTATATATTAAAAATAACAAAGTTTGTTTTTTATTAGTTTTAATGAAAACAAGATTATAGCAAAACGCAATTAAATTTATATTTAGAGTAAACATATATGATACATTGTTTCATACACTTTTTATTTGCATTTTAATCTTGGACAACATTCTGGGTATGGTTTGTTGTTATTTGATTCTGTTTTTGTACATCCCTTAGCAACACTAAAAACACCGCATCTGAAATACATTATATATAGGTATTAATTTTTATGAAAGATCTACGACAATTTAAAACTATATACGAACTACATCACATCACACATACTATAGAAAATGTTAAGCGCTAATATGTGTGTAGTAAAAAAGAGAATGTCAATGACTTCTCCAAGTGAGTGATTAACAAATAATCAAAATATATATACACCTAATGCAATCAAAATTAATAGGAAAAAATTGAAATTCACGAATCTTCAAAAAAATTGAGGTGATTTACTGAATTGTAACGAACATAAATAAACCATTGCTAAAAAGTTATTGGTGCTTGTTCTGGTCTACTTCTTTATAATGGCGTAGTATAAAGAATATTTTTGGTCATTTTGCGGTTTGCAGATATAGTATGCTATGTATTTGTTCGTATACAATGATCAATCGTTGCAGGGCGCCAACAATATTTTGCTTTTCATATTAGCTTTATTCAGAATAAACCTATGGACAAACTTACGTATGTATTTCTACATTTAATTGTCGTTCACAAATTGCACGTTCACAGCTGCCTGGCAATGTTTCAGTATCTCCTGGATTTAATACGATTGGTGGAGTAGTATTTTTTATTACACACTTGCCTGGATATGCTAATATATATGTAATTAAGTTAATGATGTCAAATAAAAAGATGAAATAATTAATAATTTAAAAATACCTGCATCTGTAGCCTTTTCTATCCTGTAAATTGCACAATCTACAACTGCATACATTATGAATAGCACGATTAATAACTTCATATTGAATTATATATATATATATATACGTATATTACTCGTAGAATCATATTCAAATCATAAAGTCAACAGAGAAATATATTTGTTTATATAGTAAAAATATTTGACATTTTAGATAAAAGGTTAAATACTACATAAGAAATAGTTAAAAAAAGCGATAAATTCTGATGCTGCATACATAATTAAATTATTATCATTTATAATATTAAAAATAGCGCTATTTTCTTTAAAAAATAAATTTTGCTTGTTTTGTATGTACTGCACAAAGAGAACCGAAGAATTACTGATTTTTTTATACTTATAAAAAGTTAGAGATGAAGGTTTATATTATATAAAACTTTCTTTATCAACAGTGAATTGCTAAGATAACATTTATTTAAAATATCTATTGTTATATAAATAACTACGGAAATAAATAAATTTAAAAATCATTGTGCTTGAAAATTCAAATTTAAAACTATAAAATGTTCGAGAAAGTTGGTGAAGCATTCCAAATGCTTGTTTTGCCATGGATTGACAGAACAATGATAAGGTACATATTCAGAATGAGGCAGAATATAATATTTGAATAGAATGAGTAAAAGTCGTAGACACTGAGATAAATAATAATACTGTATTTATAAAACGTGTTTTTGGGTTTTTGCTCGGTCAATATTGTAAAGCCAAACACGTCAGTATAATTATTTACAAATTGAAATATTTTCTTTTGTACCTACAGTATTTTTAAACATTGAATTTAAGTTTTGCTTTAAAGATTCATTAGTTAGTTTTTATATTAAAATAAAACTCAAACTCTAGGTGTTTATTACTTCAAGACCTTTTAATAAAAAACTCTAGTGCCCCGCGTTGGGCTTTCTTATTCGTAGTAGGTATATTTATTTATTTAGATAGAAAGGATATTTAAATATTGACATTGAAATTTTCTAGTTTTTAAATGAATGAAATACCGAATAGAATTAATTATTCAATATTTTGCATATATCACTAACCTTTAAAACACGTTTTCACGGAATCAATGTCAAATCGAAATTTATTTGAGTCGATTTTATTTTATTGTTAAAATATTGGTAGAGATCTTCGTGACCTTAAAAAATGTTGCTACGTAATTGCTAGAAATTATTCAGAAATGTTGACCGTTATATTTTGTCTGTGATAAGTAAAGCTGACGAGACTCACTGGCCACATCGGGCTTTACCTATCACATGAAGAAAAACCATGAAATCATTTAGTAAAAATTTAGAAATTAAAATTTAAAATTTCCCCAAAACTCACAGAAAGTGCATAAAGGATTATAAGAATAATAAAGAAGAGATGATATTTATATAGTGATTCTCAATTTATTAATAATAATATAACAGTAAAAAATGTATAAAAACAGCCATAACCGACAGTGCTCAATAATAATAATGGTCATTGTAACTTCCATGTCCCGCAATTCCAGGTGCTGGTGTTGCGGCAGCCGCAGCTACAGCAGCCTCAGCCGCCGATGCCTGCGCGGTTTGGGCGGCCGCTTGGGCTCTCTGGGCTGCTTGCTGTGTGGAATCGAAATCAACTCGGACTGCATTCAGTTGCTCGCTAATTTGGCTCAGGCGCTGTTGAGCTGAACCAACCATTGCTCGTTGGGCTGCTAATTCTCCGGCAGCTTCTGATGCAGCTACATTCGCGTTTTCAGCTGTTGCTTGTGCAGCGTTCAATGCTGCTTGGATGACATTCACCTGGTGCATAGATTGTTGAGCTGCATTTTGTGCTGCATCAGCTGAACGTTGAGCCTTAAATAAACAAATTATTTTTTAAAGTCTATAGTGCATATTGTTCTAAAATATGTTATATAGATCAGAGGTTTAAAACCACTAGTACTCTAGTGAGTCTGCTGGAATCTATTTACTAGATAGAAAATAATATTTTCTTTTGAAAACATTCATATATTTACCTGAATCAATTGTTGGTTTTCACCATCAAGTGCAACTCGGGCGTCTCTCAGTTGTTGCTCAAGTCCTTGCAAAATGATCTGTTTGCCGGCTAGAGCTGCCTGTGCTGTGGCTGACGCTCCAGCGGCAGTTTGAGCAAGGGTGTTCTTCGCCACATATGCTGCTTGCTTTCCAGCAGCATTCTGGTTAGCTACTGCTGAGTTTGCTTGGTCAGATGAACCCTGGGCAATCTGTCGAAGGGTAGAACCTTGACTGTAGCCTTGTTTGCCTCTACCGGCAGCAACAATTGCAACTAAAAATATGCGACATTAGTTTAGACAATTTTCCAATTTGTGGTGTTAACATTTGTTCGAATACTTACTCACGCAGGCGAAAAGAACTATGCTCATTGAAGATTGCATTTTGAATTGATATCGCACCTAAACGTTAGGTAAATTAAACACAAATGTATAAATTAGATTGAACAGAAATAGAAATATATCTTATTTTTCTGTACGTACCAACACACAGGAAACAGTTGACTGAAGAGTGAAGTACGTTGACAAATTGACTGTCTGTAGTGAACTGGTTAATCCGTCAAATCGGATCCCATTTATAGTACCAATATTTTTTTTTTACAATACAATTAGTAGCATGGTTGTTTTAACTTGAGACAGTTCGTAACTAAACAATATCGATTTGTATTTGTAAAAGTCAAGAACCAAGAGAAAACTGTTACGAATACCGTGATTGAGTTTTTTCTTATTTCTAAGTTTTTAACACAAAATTTGTACCTGATATTGACGCGTCATGGAATCGTGAATTGTAATAGCAAAAAATGAGTAAGTAGGTTTAGTTTTTGTGAGACTAAATATTGGTCGGTGTGTTATATTGCTTATGTATCTATTTTATTTCTATTTTGTACGATAATATAAGAAAAACTAACATAGATTTAAACGATTATTATAAGTATTCTACATTAATCTAATATCTTTTGAAGAGTATGAAAGAATAAGATTTGTTGTTTTTTATGTTTCTCATATTAGATCAATTTCTTCATTTAATACGGAAGAGGTTATCGATTTGATAAATTAAGTTTAAAAGACGAATTTAATTTCAGAGTTGAAATTGCTTCTGCGAAATTGGAAGCTTGAGACAGACGGCTAAATAATTCCTATTCTGCAAATATCCATAATAAAATTAAATGGAAATAATTCAATTTTGATTTTAATTACACGCATTTGAAAATCAATTTTATTTTAAAAATAATAATTTAATTTTACTATTTTGATATAAAAATTCTCAATCATATTTATCTAGTTATTCCGCTTCCCCACCTCATTCATTAATTTACTAAATATTTAAATTGAATTTATAATATTTTATCGACGTCAGCCTGGAAGAAATTCTTGTCTGCCCTTGGAATTAACGGACCATAAAGCGTGGCCCAATCGCCCTGTAGGCCTATCCTTCAATTAAAGCAATTTTCATTTGCATAAAATAAAATGGCGAAATTATATACCTAACATCAAAGATGTGAATTTATTATTTCCATTGATATATTAGACCAATAGTTCGATATTTATATGAAGTACTTCAGCACAAACAATACATTTTTTTCGAAAAACATATATCTAGGAAGAAAGTTTATTTAAGAAAAAGAATAATACATTGTATAAACAGACAAAATCAATACATAGCTATAAAAATTGTAGTGTAAGATATAATTAAAATGCGAGTTGAATATATTCAGTGAATTAACGCCGTTTTTCCACTTTTATATGCACATCATTTGTAGACTTCAGAAGTGCTTCTGATGATAATATAATGTCATACTTGGAATCAGCAGCCAAAAGTTTAAAATTGCGACAAACGTTAGATAATACAGTTTTTAGTTGGTACATTGCAAATTTTTGACCTAAAATAAAGATAAGTAAATAATAATCATAATTCTAAAATTTAGTAACATACCAATGCAGTTTCTTGGTCCAGCACTAAAAGGAATATACGCGTAAGGATGTCTGCTTGTTACATTTTCAGGTAGAAATCTGTCTGGGTCGAATTTTTCGGGATTTGGAAACAAATCAGCTCTTCTGTGCATGTGAAATATAATGCATGATATAATTATGCCCTTTTGGTACAAGTTTCCTTCTAAAATCAGATATTGTTTGGTAACAGTGTATTTATCGAAAAGTTGTGGAACGTTGTAAAAATACATAAATATATTGAAATAAGCAAATGTTACAAAATGGCATACTATAAATAATATCCTCTTCCAGTTCTCGAGCAAAAAATGGCACGGAGGGATATAATCTTAAACTTTCTTTTATGACCAGCTCTAAATATTTCATATTATTCAAATCCTGAATGGTAGGCTGCCGAGTTTTATCTCCACAAAACATGCTTTCCAATTCTTCAAATATTTTGCCCTGGAACATAGGTTTATATATTCAGATACCAGACATATATTTATTTTATTTTGTTGACATATATACCTGAACTTCTGGATTTCTGGCAATTTCATATAGAGCAAAACTAATTGCAGATGCTGTGGTATCATGACCCTAAAATTTAAAATACATTAGGGTACTAAGTAAACAATCACTGCCAAAGAACAATGAATGGAATATTTTTATAAAACACATTGTATGAAATATTTTAAATTATACATGTACATAATAATAACATACTGCGAACATAAAAGTATCCACTTCTTCCCGAATATCCGCGTCACTTAATGGTTGATTGTCTATAGTTGATTTCAAAAGAACATCCAAGAAAAAAGTCCTCTTCTTCAGTCCCAAATCATCTACTGAATCTTCAAGTTCTGTATTTGCTTCAAGTGCTCGTCTTCGATTTTCAATAACAGACAGTGAAAACCCTTTAATTATATTTAATACTCTAGTCTGCAATTTATAAGTTTTCGAGAATTTGAACAAACTATCGAATTGCATCCAAACAGAGAAGCATCTATTCACGAATATTTGGCACATTGTTTTTACTGCATTGGCATATTCATGATTTAAATTTGTTTGCACGTTTACTGTGGTTCCCATTGCTGTCTCTTTAAATAAATTTAGTTATTACTTATTTGATATTGTGGTTTAAATAATTTCTTACCACATATGGTATCCAAAGTATATGCTGTTATATATTTATAAATATTGCAAGCTTCATTTCCAATTTCTTTCGATACATTTTCGATTAAAAGTTCACATTTTGAATTAAATATAGGTACAAATTGATCAAGGATTTTAAAATGAAACGCAGGAGTTATAAGTTTACGTCTTTTATGCCAATATATTCCTGAAAAAGTGCCATTATAGTATGTATGTATGTAGATATATATTGTTTTACCATTTGATAATATCAATCCATTTTCGAGCCACGGACGTAACATGTTGTAGTCAACGGATTTTTTAATATATTTCGGTGAGCTTAGAATAAGTTCACAGAAATCTGGATCAGACATAAGTACGATAACTTTATTTTGCCCAATCCATATCCTGCTAATAGGGCCATATTTATCCAGTGTACGATTGATGAATTTAAAAGAATCTAAACAAAGTTTTATATATATATATATATATATATATATATATATATATATATATATATATATGTTTATATATATATATATATATATATATATATATATATATATTTTTTTTTTTGACTGCACTAATTAAAAAAATTCTGTTATTCCATACCAAGAGGATTATTTCCACTTTGCAAAACATTCCCAAGTATCGGCAATGTCGGAGGCCCTTGTACATGATCGAGGCTTTTGAACTTTTGCTTTTGTTGATGGCACCAGGTGAAGAACCAGACCAACACAGTTAGGAGAAACACGCACAAGACAACAGACATCTTGACTGATTACTGATCGCTTGGTATTTATCTTGTTTCTTTATATTACATTTTTGCTTCGAAGGTCATTCCATGTTTATGTATACAGTGGCGCTCCTTTATTAATTTTCGATATATTATTTAACTCTTCTGGTAAGATCTTCCTTTATCTATATGTGGAGATTAAGAGTGTATAAATCTTTCTTTTTTTTATTTATATGAAGTTTTATCACACACTTATCATCGATTTGTAAATATATGCTCATGATAATTTTAGAAAGGTCTACATAAAAGTAAAATATATTAGTTTTGTATTATTACTCTCAAAATCACACTTGCAGTTGCACCCATGTCTACACGTGTCGTTATTTTGTTTACTTTTAAAATTAGCAGATATTCCGATAAACAACATAACTACATAAATAAATACGCCTAGTACACACTGATTCATTGTTGTTGGTGTTTAGCAATGTCTAGGCATAGATAACTTATGCATTCTAATGGAGATTTAACTTTGGCTGCATAGAAAGCCGGCATTTTATTTTGTATTTTAAAAAAATTTTAAATGCTATTTGTTGTTATTGGATTAAAATAAAATAAAATTTGATTACTTTTTCAAAAATGTAGAGCTTTAAATTGGCTTTTAAAAATATCGTATGTTATATTTGAATTCAAAACAATCCAGGGATAACATATCTACAACGACATAATGATCGATATCATATATCTTGCACAATAGCTTCGTTTTTATGTGACCTTAATAAAACGACAATGTCATAAGTTTGTTTTGCAAAAAAGTGAACGATCTCTGAAACATATGCATGTGTATGTCACAGAGTCTCGCTACAACACGTGTAGGATCTTTTTTAATGAACTGGTTTTTATTTAGGTGGTATTCTTTTTATGATTTTTAATTTACTTTGCACAACTTACTTATTAATCGTGCTTAAAGCAAAATTTAAGAAAAGTAGATATATAGTAATTAAAATTTAATTAATAAATTCGTGAATCTAATTCCAAATGAACTCCATTTACGGATTTACAACATTTAAAAAAAAGGTGTAATTGTGATTCTATTCAAGCGTTCTTAAAAATAATTTCACTTTAATAATATTTCACAGATTTTTAATTGATGTCTTTAATTCAATTAAATTAAATATGTCATTGAGAATAAGTAAAATGACGTTCCATAAATATTAGAGGATATTTGTTATAAACCTAACAAATCGAGAAATTTATTTTCGCCTTTAAAATTGAATTTACATTTTAAATAATTAAGTTATACAAATACAATAAATGTATACCTATACAAAAAAAAATTATCGCATGATCGCGAAATAAAATGATTAAATATAACGGTAAACATCTCATCAAATATTTACGCTTTTCTATTCATAAAACAACTAAAATTTCATTTCCTTGAAATTTAATACAATTCCTACAATAAATAAATGAGTGAAACCCACTTCAATTATAGTCACGTAGCTTTACAAGTGCTGTGTTGTAGACGTTTAAAGAAATATTTACATTTTATAAAAATATAATGAAAGAATTTGAAAAGAGTATTCAACCAGTGTTGAATCTTTGCAAAATATTATCATTGTGGCCTGTAACTGGAATGGAAGGTTCTTGGATAACTATCATTTTAAGTCTGATTCGGAGTGTTCCAATTTTGATTTATATGATATATATTACGATAATTATTCACCAACAGAATGGACATTCAGATTATACGAACAAAGGACAAATTGAACTTATAGCGGACAATTTTCTAACTTATTCTTCTAATGCTGTTTGGTTTTGGATAATTGCTTATCACATTATAATTCACAAGAAATTGAAAGAGATTCTATTTGATTTAAATTATATTGAAAATAAAAATATTAAAATACACACAGATCGTAAAAAGATTTTAAAAAAATTGGTATTACTTGTTATTTGTATTATATTAGTAATAATGTTTGATTCATACACTTATATTACTTATATAAAGAATGTACCATTAGCTAATTATTTAGGCTATGAATTACCTTGCTATATCAGTATAATTTACGTATATTTAGTATCAGTTATATTAAATGCAACAAGAATAGTATTTATTACACTAAATAATGGTATTAGAAAATGTACGTTGAGTGAAACAAATTTTAGAGACAAAATTAATAAAATAATACATTTAATGCGAGTCTACAGCGAAATGACGAACATAGTCAGAAAACAGAATAATGTATTTTCGCCCATACTTCTATTCATAATCACGGACACTTTTGTTGGTTGTACTGTATATTGTCATTTTCTTATAAAAAGTATTGACATTAGCAAAGGTAGTTTATTTATGATGATTAATAATGGTATCTGGGTAGTTTTCTGTGCAGCTTACATATATATCATAGTAAAATATTGGATTGCAATTGAAAAGGAAGTAAGTTAGCACACTTTCAGTTTTGTTATCCAGTTATGCGAATGGTCCATAAAAATTGTATTGCTGCAAAATGTTGGTTTGTGTTTCAGGCAAATAAAGCTGGAATGCTTGTTCATGAATTTTGGAATGCTAATATTGAAAAAAATAGCGATATGCTGGAACATTTTATAAATGTTAGTGGTATATTAATAGCTATAGTATGAATGATGATTAAATTTAATATAAAGAAAATAATAGCGGATTTTATGTATAATACGAAAATATATGTATGTCTGCACTCGTTCGTTTATTTCAGTTAAAATTAATTTCAATACGACTACTGCATAACAAACTATCCTTCTCAGCTTGTGGTCTGTTTCCATTGAACCATACACTGTTGGTAAACGTAAGTAAATCATGTTATAACTATAAAACTCTTTTAAGGGGTACCTAATATTTCAGGTAACTGGAGCTGTTTGTACATACCTAATAATCTTAATACAACTTTCGAACAAACTTATCTTGAAATAATAAGATAAAACTGAAAATGTACTCACAAAAGAATATAGGTTTATTGTTGTCAAACGCAAAGAATAGTTGTGATTTTATACTTCTTTCATGGTCGCAAAGCAGTGAATTCCTACCTTTTTTGTCCTATTTAAAATCTACGTAAATTTTAAAATAATTATAAAACGAAAGTGTAACAAAATTATTAATTTAGGATTCATACCTCAAAGCTTAGTACACTGTAGAACAACTGTGTAAATTTAAATTACTTATACTGCGTACAAATATTCTAATAACTTATGAAAATGAGAATAATAAAAATAAATACTATAAAAAATAACATCAGGTTTTGCATATACTTTTCCTATAAATATATGTCGTCTAAAAGTGTATACTTCAACTAAGTTGCTAGATTGTCTCTGCTACTCCTATTCAATGATTTTTACTTTTTTTATATTCAAACTTTGTAATTTAGAGCTAGTTAGTTTATATCTATGTACCAGAATCAGTTAATTTTGAATTAACTATTATAGGATGATCTATGTTACTCTTATTAATGATCGTTTTTTAACTACATTTTAATTTCAACGCAGTTAGGCAAATTATAAATTGATTGCTTTTTTAATATCAAATATAAGTCAAATAAAACAATCGGATGTTATTATGAATTGCAAACGTACACAATCAAATTTACAATTCGTATATAACCACGTTTGAATTTGTTTTTTTCAGTATTTGAAAGTATCAAAATGATTAAACATATGCAAATTCTTGTGATATGCATTGCAATTGGTAATGGGGAAACAAAAAGTGTATGTATATTATTTCTAACCTTTAACTTATACATTTTTAGCTCATTTTAAATATTGACTTTAAACAACTATATTGCCGGAAATTATGACGAAATAACAGAAGCTATTATGATTGTTCCTGATGAAATTATTATTATTTTAATCATTCTATTACTCTATTTTTAAAAATTAAAATTACAAATATTGAAACGCAACTCTAACAGTGTTCTAGTTATCTCCATGTGCATTTATATCTTTTTTTTAAGAATGCCTATACAACACCAGAATCTTCCAAATACCACGCAACATATACAGTAGTTGTGGAACGTATTTTTATAGACTACTACAATGAAAACTATCTACTAAATGCTATTTGTAATATTATAAAAATCAACCGATATCAAACAGCCATTTTCGGAAATACGACAACACTCGTCGATTTCAATAACGAGTTCATGGTAGGAATAATAATTTTTATCAAATTGTATAAAAATATACTTCTCACGTTATTTAAGCACTAATTTATGGTGTTCATTCCAATGATTAAAATATACCTAGTTATAATGCAAATTGTTGTTTTTAGATACTATTCAAACTGTACGCATTATATAGTAATCAATATCGACTAATGCCTATGGATTACAAGTCAGATATTTGTACTGGACTTAGTTTTATTCAGAATGGCTTAGGTAAACAAATTGAGGAAGCGTCAAATTTTAGAGGTAGATGTCCAATTTTAAAGGTAAAACGTGTGTGAAAACTAAAAATTCATATCTTTGCATATCTAAGATTTTTAATAAACTTTCTTCATGAAGTACTTGTTCAATAAATTTAGCCAGTATCAAATTTTAAAGCTAAATGTATGAAGTATATTACAAGTATATTTGTAATGTTCTTTTTATATGTACCATGAAAAAAAGCAGTCCCTAGACATTTTCTTATTATTAATTTAGACATAATTTATAATGGTATTATTTGTAGATAAACGACTTTTATAATATATTGGTGCTACTTCTATATTTTGCAGGGTTTTTACTGGCTGAATAATCTCACCGTAAGCAGCAATGGTTTTTATCAAATACCGTGGGATAACGTGTTAGTGGTTGCAAATGTATCACATAAAAACGGTGACTCTGTCATAAATTTGAGAGCCGTTGCAACTACTAGTCATAATGAATATTTTATTAATAAATTTCTAAATGATACAGCTTCATAAAAATTTGATATAAGACTAAATGTATTTTCCAAACAACATGTGTTGGAAATTATAACTTATTAATGTTATTTGACATGTTATTTCTATGTAGAGATCAATGTAACTACATGGAATTTTACTGGGTTGATTGATTTTACAAATAAATTGTCTTCATTGAATGTTATTTTTAAACTTCTTATACTATTTAAAAATTAAAGAATGCTTTCTAGAGCATTCATCATGTTCAGGGGAGAAATTTCAAAGTACTAAACATATTAAAACTATTTTAGATAGTTTATACATGCATTTCAAGTACTTCTGCTAAATTTAAAAAAGTTTTATTTAACACTTTTCAAAACTGGCTTTTACAAAATTGATAGTCTTTTTATAGTTTTATATATTTATTATTAGCTTTATATAACATACTTATTACCGTGTGCGAAAATAAACTAACATATCACATCACACCACAGTTTACATACATATAGCAATATTTAATCATGGCGATACATAGTAATTATAATTTAATTAATAAATTCGTCGCTCCAATTTCAAATGAACTTCATTGGTGGATTTCAAGATTGCTTCACCAGATAATATTACATCATATTTAGAATCAGCTGGAGATAATTTAAAATTACGGAAGATACTTGACAAAGTCGCCTTTAATTCATTTAAAGCAAATTTTTGTCCTAAAAAAAAATTATATAATCACTCATATATAATATATTTGAAAATACTAACCAATGCAATTTCTTGGTCCAGCACTGAATGGCAAGTAAGCGTAAGGATGTTTACCCTTAATATTTTCTGGTAAAAATCGATCCGGATCGAATTTCATTGGATTTGGAAACAATTCTGGTCGTCTGTGCATGTGAAATACAACGCAAGATATCATAAGTCCTTTGGGGAATAGTTTTCCTTCTAAATTATCAAATGAACTGAATTATCTGTAGTTAATCGTCATCTTAAGTATCATAAATTAATCCAGAGATGTTATTGTAATGTAATAACTTTTGTGTAAAATGTGTTGTTCACAATTTGGGAAGGAATTATACGGTCAGTACCTCAATATATATATATATATATATATATATATATATATATATATATATATATATATATATATATATATATATATATATAAACTTACTGTAAATAATGTCTTCTGGTAGCTCTCGTGCGAAATATGGTACAGATGGATACATTCTTAATGTTTCTTTAATCACAAGATCCAAATAATTCATATTGTTTAAATCCTGCATAGTTGCATGTCGTTTTTTGTCAGTTCCGAATATTTCATGTAACTCTTCAAATATTTTTTCCTGAAATAACACATTTACTAGAATATATTTAATTTTATTAATGAATTGCTTTATCGTCAATTACCTGTATTGCTGGATATTTGGCTGTTTCGAACATTGCAAAACTAATGGCGGATGCGGTAGTGTCATGACCCTAAATGGCACATTGTTAAATAAATTATTTCGAACATTATCCAGAATTGAAGTAGATGGCTATGTTCATGCATGTGCACTGTTTCAAAAAGTACCTCAAACATGAATGTATCAACTTCTTCTCTGATATCAGTATCGCTCAAAGGAATTCCATCTATTTTCGATTTTAATAATAAATCCAAGAAAGCTGTTTTCTTTTTTTGTCCAACATCATCTACATCAACGTCTGTTATTGTGGTTTCTTCTTCTGCAGCTAGTATTTTTCTTCTCTTTTCAATAACAGACATCGAAAAGCCTTTGATAATATTCAACACTTTAGTCTGTAGCTTAAAATCACTCGAAAATTTAAACAAGCAGTCGTATTGTTTCCAAGACGAAAACATTCTTTGAATAAATATATAACACATTGTTTTCGCTGATTGTACGTATGCATTATTAGGATCAGCTTGTGCGTTTACAGATGTGCCCATCGCTGTCTCTAAAGGAAGAAAATACCATAATGCAGTAGCTGATTTGAGCTTCGAAATTAAATATTTTTAAAGATACTTTAACTATTTTAATGAGTTTATTATTAAATTTGAAAAATGACTAAACATATTCTGAAAAAAACAAACAAACATTACTTACCACATATAGTATCCAAGGCGTAAGCTGCTACATATTTATGAACATTACTAGCTTCATTGCCAACTTCATTTGATAAACTTTTAATCAAAATATCACTTTTTGAATTAAAAACAGGAACGAATTGTTCTAGGATTTTAAAGTGAAAAGCTGGAGTAATAAGTTTACGTCTTTTGTGCCAGTAACTTTCTGCAATCAATTAAAAAACTGTAGTATACAAGTTGTGTTTGAAATTTAACATATTATAATTTACGTAAAATAATATTTACCATCTGATACCAACAGTCCATTGTCTAGCCATGGACGGAATAAATTATAGTCCACAGACTTTTTTATATATTTTGGTGAACTAAGAAGAAATTCACAAAAATCTGGATCGGATACTAATAAATAAAGCTTGTTTGGTCCAATCCATATGCGGCTTAATGGTCCATATTCATCCAAAGTGCGACACATGTATCGCAAAGATTCTAAAATGAGATTAAATTAATAATGCAATAAAGAAATAATTTCACACATGAGAATTATTAAAATAGTTTATAATTGAGTATTGATTTTTATTTTATTATTTAAATTCAAACATCTGGTATTCACATCATAGATATTTGGAGACTTTTATGACTTATTTCCGAGGTAATTTAATTTAGTTGCTATGCAGTTATGTAATCATTCACTAAATAAAACACTTACCAACTGGGTTTGCTCCAAAATCTAATGCATTCCCCAAAATAGGAAGTGTCGCAGGGCCAGAAACATGATCCAAACATTTGAATTTTCTTTTTTGATGATAACACCAGCTTAAAAAACCTATCGTTGCAATAAGCACAAGCAAACACATAACAACGACCATTTTGAGAAATGGGGTTTAAACACTTTCTATATTTAACTCTGAAGAGTACAAAGCCATCTGCGCGTTTTAAATTGAACCAATTAAATAGCATATCACATTATCTTATAATTTATCTTACACTTCAGAGACTGTACTGATATGCTTTTTTTTATATTTTCAATTGCAGTAATCTCACATCAAAGAGGTCAAAAATGGACAATTTTAGATTTATAAATATATTTGATATATAATTAAATATTACTTAATTAATCACAGACTGTACGTCACAAATAGAAAAAATAAATTGAAATATGTTATTTTTAAATTATTTATATTAAAAATTTATAAAACCCTTGACAACATATCTTTTTATAAAAAATATATCCTATTTTTAAATACTGATAACAAATATATTAATATTATGTAGTTATTTTATAATCTGGAATCACAGTTAAACCATATCATTTTTGCAATGCTACTTGAAATTGTATTCAACTAGAATTACTTCTACAATTCTGACCTTATTGATCAAGATCTGCGGTATAACTTGTCTTTCAAAAACTGGTAAACAAAGAGGTAATTTAATATTACAGGGGTGTAACAAATACTCAATATACCACATAAAAATAAAAAAATATATGTGCTTGTAAAAATTCATTCTAAAATATTATCCACAATCAAAGTAACATACGTACATACATAACTTAATGCTTATTCCCATCAAATAGGGTGGCACAAAACACTTTACATCCCTTCTCATCTTTATAATCTTTTGCCATGCAACTCTATCCTTACAAACTTCTTTTGTTTTATTCAAATTCATTAAATTCTTCGTACGTGCTCTTCTATTCCGCTTGCTTACAACTTTTCTTTCGCACTTCTCATTCTCAATCATATATTTGATCAAAATTCGAACAATCACGTATATTTCTTTATGTTCTTCTAGTTATGGTGTTTACAGAATGTGTCAAAACAAAAGCCAACACTGATAATATGCAATGTTCTAACTTCGAATTAGTAAATTCATATTCACGTGTCAACATTAGTAAATCCTAGACGAATTATTAGGTGGTCATCTATTTTTCACTAATTCATGATTGCTTTTTAACTACATTATAATTTCACGTTAATTAGGCAAATTTGAAAAAATTGATTGCATTTTAATATCAACTATAAATCGAATAAAACAATCGGATTAAATTAAAAATTGAGGATGCAAAAAATAAGATTTGCATTCTATATATAACATGTTAGAAATTGCATATTTTATTATTATTTGAAAACATTAAAATGTTGAAATACATACTTATGCTAATGCTATGCATTGTAGTTGGTGAAACGAAAAATGTGAGTACATAGGTATATTATTTAAAAATGATCTTACGTTAGTTTTATTGAACTGCATGATTTGAAGTCTGAACTATACACTTTTAATATTTACTTCTGAATTTATAAATATATTAGGCAAAATGATTATGGTTTCATGGCAATAAAAATAGTTTAGAAATTCCATTTTCGTAGTAACATTTTTTCGGTATTAATGACGAACAAATTTACTTTTTTAAAGTAAAAGTTATTTTGGTTGCCCAATAGAAATCATTTAGGAATCTTCTTTTAATCATTATTTTGCTCTATGGTCTAAATTAAAATACAACTATGGTAACGGAACGCTAACGGTGCATTTAATTTATTTATTTAAAGAGCGGTTCTACACAATCTTCGGTTGCAAAATTCCATGCAGAATATACGGTAGTTGTGCAGCGCATTTATATAGACTACTCAAATTTAAGCTATGTGGATTCACACTTAGTTCTAAGTAGAAGCAACCGACATGAAACAGCCCTTACCGGAAACGCAACATTACTGGTCGATTTGAATAACAATTACTTGGTAGGAATATTAAATTTATCAAATTGTAAATGAACGTAATTCTAACGTTATTGAAGCACTATTTTATGGCGTTCATTCCAACATCTTGTTAATTAGAATATAGTTATAACAAATTTGTAAATTGTTGTTCTTAGATATGGTTCAAACTATACGCATTATATAGTAATCAATATCGATTAATGCCTATGGACTACAAGTCAGATATTTGTGCTGGAATAAGATTAATTCGTGAAGTAATTGTCCAACAAATTGAGCCAATATCAAATTTTAAAGCTCTATGTCCTGTATCAAAAGTATGTAGTGTCCACAAGTTTATTTGTAAACTGCTGTTTATATGTATCACGAACCGAAAGTAGGCCCTGCAAACGGTATACAAAATTTGGAATTGCATTCATTCAAACATCTTTTATGGTATTATTTGTCAATAACTACTTTTATATTACTTGATGCTATCGATATAAACTCACTTCAAAAAGAATGAAATATATAAATGATTGTTTGCAACTATAGTAGGAAATCGTTCACATTTATATCGGTAAATAAGGATTTATCCTAATGAATTTGAAGTGTTTATACCAAAGTTCAATCCGGATCCAAATGTCCGATAAACTTTGATCTGGTTGTGGAGAGATGTGTCACAGTAAGGCATCCATTAATTCGAGTCTTGTGCAAATATGAACATCAGTAAAATTGTTTTATTATAAACATAACTCACATGTTAAGGTAACTTTTAATTTTGTAGGGGTTTTACTGGTTACATAATCTCACCGTGAGCAACGCTGGATTTTTTCAAATGCCTTGGGATGACGTGTTGGTGGTTGGAAATATAACACATAAAAATGGCGACTCTCTCATAAATCTAAGAATCTTTGCAACTACAAGTCATAATGAATATTTTATCAATAAATTTCTAAATGATACCACTTAGTAAGAATTTGGTCTATTTCTCAAATAAAAATGTGTTTTAAATTATAATTTATGTGGATGTAAATTGGTATGATATTTCTGTATTTAGAACATTGTATTAAAGAATCTGAAATTCATTGAATTTCACAAAGTTTATTGAATCATTGAATTTTATTTTTAATATATATTCGTAAATTATAAAATGTTTGCAGGGGAATATAAAATGACTTGTGTGAATCAATGATAAATTGGAAAATATATTTCGTGCACCAACACAATCTATAGCTACTCTTGATGATTTAATTTCGTTTATTATAACTTAATTTAGAGTCCTCGCGAGATCAATAAGCCGAATATGGATCTAAACTGTTTTTCGCTTGATTGAAAAATAAAATGATTAAATATAAAGGTAAACAACTCAGCAAATATTAATCCATAATAAATAACTAAAATTTCATTTCTTTCAAATTTAATACAATTTTCCTATTACATACATACATACATATATATGAGTGGAATCCACTTCAATTATAGTCGCATTGCTTAAGGTGATGTGCTATAGACATACGACTATTTAAAGCAATATTTACATTTTATAAAAATATAATGAAAGAATTTGAAAAGAGTATTCAACCAGTGTTGAATCTTTGCAAAATATTATCATTGTGGCCTGTAACTGAAATGGAAGTTTCTTGGATAACTATTATCATAAATATAATTCGGAGTGCTCCAGTATTGGTTTATATGATGTACATTACGGTTATGATGCATCAAACATATTTAAATGCAGATGTTACAAAGCATGGGCGAATAGCGCTTGTAACGGACAATTGTCTAACCTATTCCTCTACCGTAGTTTGGTTTTGGATAATTGCTTATCATATTATAATTCACAAGAAATTGAAAGAGATTATTTTTGATCTAAATTATATTGAAAATCAAAATATTAAAATACACACAGACCGTAAAAAGATTTTAATAAAATTGGTATTACTTGTAATTTGTATTATATTAGTAATAATGTATGATTCATACACTTATATTACTAATGTAAAGCATGTATCGTTAGCTAATTATTTAGGCTTTGGATTACCTTGCTATATCAATTTAATTTACGTATATTTAGTATCAGTTATATTAAATGCAACAAAAATGGCATTTCTTACACTAAATAATGGCATTAGAAAATCAACGTTGAGTCAAAAAAAGTTTAGAGATAAAATTAACGTAATAATGAATCTTATGCGAGTCTACAGTGAAATGAAGATCATAGTCAGAAAACAGAATAATATTTTTTTGCCCATAATTGTATTTATAATCACGTATGCATTTATTGGCTGTACTGTTTATTGTCAATTTCTTATTAAATCTATCAATATTAACCAAGGCAATTTATTTATGATTATTAATAATATTTTCTGGGTAATTGTCTGTTCAGTTTACTTATGTACCATAGTGAAATATTGGATTGCAATTGAAAAGGAAGTAAGTTAGCACACTTTATGTCATCCAGTTATCCCAACCAAGGCCGTACCTAAGGTTTTTGGGATTCAAATCGCAACTGAAAGCCATTTCTTGCACTTTTTTCTACGAATGTATATACTCGTAAGTAAGGAATTATTGTAATGTTTCGAACTCGGGATTTTAACGGAAATACACGTTTTGACCATCCTTGAATTGAATCGACTTCTGTGTGTGTGTCGGTCTGTCAACAAAATGATTCTAAAATTGTTGTTTATTATTAAATGATTATTAATAAATAAAATCAGAGTTTTATCTTGAATCTCTCTCCTCCAAATATTACCTGGTTACAGCCTTGATCCCAATGCTCCATAAACAAATGATTTCTGCTGAATTTTCATGTGTTTTAGGCAAATAAAGCTGGAATACTTTTTCATGAATTTTTGAATACTAATAGTGGAAATAGAAATATGTTGGAACAATTCATAAATGTTAGTGTTATATAGTACGTATTAATTATGTGACTATTTTTATATGATTAAATTGTATATAAAAAAATAATAGTGGGTTTGTAGTTTTAAAATATCTTAAATCGCAAATATCAAAATGTTGACATGGTTTAATATTTTTGTTACCATTAAAATCCCGCTATTATTTTCCTTATATAAAAATGACAGTCAACAAACTACACTATATATCTACCAGTACCAGAAAAACATATGAAACAAGTATTAAAGAATCTCGTCATCCATTCTTTTATTGCAGTTAAAATTAATTTCAATAGAACTTCTGAATAATAGACTATCCTTCTCCGCTTGTGGCCTGTTTCCATTGAACAACACACTATTGCTAAGTGTAAGTAAATAATGAAGTAACTATGATTTTTTTTAACTGTAAAATTTCAGGTAATTGGAGCTGTTTGTACATATGTCATCTTTTTATTACAACTTTCGAACAAACTTATCTTGATATAATAAGATGCAAGTGAAAATATATTCACAAAAAGAATATAAATAGATAGTTTGCGTTACTTCTAATAACAATGAATATGAATTGTAATATTTTATAAAATGTATAGGTTTCGAAACTGTACTAATTTTGTGGTTGCAAATATTTGTTTGTTTTTAATATTATATTGTACACAATACTAACAAAAATTGAAGCCTGTTTTGTGTATACTTTTCTTACCAACATCATCTTAATATGGCGTCGAAAAGTATCGGTTTCCATCAACATCCTCGACTTCTATCCAATGATTATACGCAGTGGGTTTCTTATATAATATAAATGAAGTACGCATCAATATAAAAAGGGTAATAAAAAATGAATGATATTATATATTGATTGCAACATTTGTAGTTTGCTTTAAATATAATAATACTCTACATCATTTTAATCTGATAGTCATATACTGACGGATATGTTTGAGACAAAGACTTTTTGAGAATTTCAAAACAAGTTTTATATGTTCTACTTGATTGCAAATTTCATGCCGTTCTCAAGAACTAAATCTAACGGAAAAGTAATATTTGCCGAACAAAAACCTGGTTTATACATATATTTGATGTTGTATATGGTAGATTTTTTCAATTTTTTAATTGCCTAGTTACGTGCTTATGAGACTCGTACATGTTTTGTAATGCTAACAGAAACTCTTATCATTTAATTGAATTAAAAATATTTGTGAGGGGATTTTATTTGTCTTTTCAGTCTTCAGAGAACTATTAAACGAATCGGACGTGTTCTCAAGTGTAGATCTGTACTGTATATTAAAGTTATTAGTGCGCGTGTAATTATTAATTTGCGTGTGCGTATAAGTTGTGGCTGCTGCAGATTAAGTCGCTTGGAACACTAACTTATCTAGTGAGTAAATTTGAATACATAAATCAGTTTTTTTGTTGTTTAAACTTATTTTAATGTTTGCTATATGCTTGCAACGTACATTTAATATTTTTTTATAATATTTAAAGCAACAATAGCATTTATTGATTTGAATTTATTCAGATATTTTAATTTAAAATCACGTCTTGTATCATATAACTTTCTGGTCAGGTTTACTAATTAATTTTTTTATTATTTAATGATTCTATTTTTTTGTATAGTTATAAAAACATACGATGCTGGTTCAACATGAATACAATCCAACCCATTCCATTGTGAATTCATTACGAATTGTAAGTTTGCTTTTAACTATTATTACAATTTACACATTTTAGCAACTTATGTATTTAATTGTTTTTATATTTGTTTATTTTTAGAAAAATGCGAAGCTGCTTGCTCCAGTATCTGGGATTCCAATGCATTTATAACTGATAAGCGATTGTGTTCTTCTATTACAAATTGTAAGTTTATTTATTACTTACTTTATAAACATTAATACAATTCTAAACATTTTAGCAACTTATTTATGATATTTTCTAAATATTTTTGTTTATTTATAGAAAGAATCGTAGCTGCTAGCGCCAATCCTAGGATGTCCAACGCATTCACAGCCAAGAGGCAATTCTTCTCATTCTATTGCAAATTGTAAGTTTATTTATAACTTTTATGTTGAATACATTTAAATATTTCTTTAAAATCTTTTATTTTATTAATGCTTTAAATTTTTGTTTACTTGCAGCGTTGCCTTTGAATACCAATCAATTCCGGGGGTTCCAGTGCAATTGAATTAGAAAGGAGAGGTCCTTTCCAACTATTTAACAATTGTAAGTTTATTTAAATAATTTATTAACCACTTTAACAACTATAACGCAATTGTGAATAATAATTTAAACGAAAACTTATTGAAATATTTTGAGCAAGCCAATGTATGGTTTAGTATCGAATGAATGTGAATATTGTGTGGGCCCCCCCGGGGGGACTTTGAATGTGGGATGCACCGTGCATCTAGTGTGTTGCATGCGAATGAATTGTAGTTAGGGATTGTGTGGATATCAATCCATACATTGGCAAACAATTTTATATTTGCAAATTAATTTGAAAGCATTGTTCGTAATTGTTTTATTTATTTCAAGAAACAATTTATATATTATTTAAAATTCAATTTGATTTATTTAAAAAAAAATTCTTCTGTTATAATAAAACAACAATACTAAATAGTGTTATATTTTTTTTGCAGAATTCAGTCCTGTACTCGTATACTAGTGAGCAACCAACAGTGCTACATTGCAGTTACCTTCGCGGTTCATCATCATCAGCACCTTTCAATTACTTTCAAAGGATGCAGCTCAACAATTATTTGGCAATTATTTATTCGTAAAAGTCTTTGAAAAACTTCTGTTTTATTTTTCTAATAATTATTCACTTTTGATAATAATTTAAACAAATCTTTTTCAAATGACTTATAATTCGCAACACCACCAACTTGAAAATGTAATTGTTGATTAATGACATTTAAACTTAGAATCAATTGAACTACTTTTGCAACTATTTTATTTATATTTTATTACAACTTGCAATTACGTTTGAAAGTGGTGAATAATTGTTAATATTTTGCAAAGACTATTTAATTTATTCATAAATAAATCATTTTGTTTAACAAGTCTTCTTTTTTCAACAATAAATAATTTGATTTGAATTTTAAACAAAATTAACTTGGTATTTTAAATATAAATTGTATTTGCAAAATATTTCGTTTATTGGAAGCTAAATTTGTTATAGACAAATGCTTTAGATAATAAACAACATTTATAATTATAAACATGCATTGTTGAATGGTGAACGAATGAGAAATTCTTAAATCAAATCAATTTTCAATTTTCTAATTGTAAAAAAAACAATTTAAATTAAATAGAACGATTTGATACTAAAAGATTTTCTCTATTGTTACAGAAGGATGAGAAGAAGATTAGCTTGGGGGGGGATTAGTAGGGTAACAAGGCAGTCGCCGATTCCTCCCCCCTCCCCAATCCCCGTATTTTTTCTTTGGGGGTTCGGGAGGGGGGAGGAATCGGCGGCTGCCTTGTGGGGGAAGGGTGGGGGAGGGAAGGGGTCGGCGTCGTTGTTGGTGGGGGGGTCAGCGATTCGGGGGGGTCAGCGATCCAGGGGGCCAGCTTTGGGGCAGAATTCCCAGGACCCACGGCACCATGACTAAAGCGGGCCAATCCGTCCATTTAGGTGAGATATTGTTTATTTATTTATTTAATTTTTTGCTGCATTTCAATTGGATTGAATGTGAGAATGAATCTCTGATGAATTAAACCAATGCATATTGTTTAAATTATTTCTTTTGTTTATTATCGTAATTGTATTTTGCTAAGTTATTTATTGTACATTTTTGTAAATAAATATTCAATACAATTGTATCGAATATTTATAAATATGTGCTTGTTCTATACGTCTGTAATATTAGTTGCAACAAATCGTTATTTTATTATAATTATTTAATACGAATTGAACTGATTTGAATTAATAATTGTTGTTAAATGAATGAAAAGTATTCGTATTGACAATTGACGCGTATACAGTAAACTTTTATTTCTTGTTTAAACAATTTTAAATCGCTTTAGCATTAAATATCAATAAAATAGTCGTATTAATTATTAGTTGCTAACAGTATTTGTTGCATCAAATATATTATTATTATATTGCAAATAACAGATTTGAAATGACACCATAGGTGATATAATTTCCAGGTTACAAAATAACTAGTTGTGTTTAATTTTATAATTAATGTGTTCTTGAAACACATTGTTTTCTCGTTTATAATTGTATTTTTATTTCATTTAAAATACGTTTGAAGATAAATGTAATAGTTTGAATAAACAATTTTTAAGAGATATTTTGATTTTGAAAATATGACCCTTAAGTGTATGCCATTTGTGAACGGCTTAAGTAATCGATAATTTTCCAAGAGTATTTTAAACTTAGAATTTAAAATTTTATACGGTAAATTTTTTTGCGTGATTGTTGAGAAAAATGTTTGCCGGCATATAAATGTTACATGCCTAGTTACGTTACTCGTTCATGTTTCGTAACGCTAATAAAAATGTATTTGATAGAATAATTCGTACTGACAATTGACGCGTATACGGCAGCGTTATAGTAGACTTTTGATTCTTGTTTAAGCAATTTTAAATCGCTTTAGCATTACATACAAATAAAATAGTCGTATTTATTATTAGTTTGTTGCAACAAATATAGTATTATTCTATTGTAAATTATACATTTGAAATGATACCATGGGTGATATAATTTCCTGGTTACAAAATAACTATTTTATAATTAATGTGTTCTTGAAATAAATTGTTTTCTCGTTTATATCATTTGTCTTGTCAGTCTTCAGTGAACGATTAAAAGAGTCGGACGTGTCGTGAAGTGTAGAGATGTACTGTAATGTGTGTGTTTGTGTGTGCAAGATGCAGATCTTAAATTCGGATATAGCAGATCAATTCACTAGCAACACTAAATTATCTCGTAAGTAAATTTGAATACGTTAATACATTTGTTATTGTTAAACAATTAATTTGTTTCAAATTTATTAAGGGAATATTTTTATTTTAAAAATTTTACAATTAAATTAGCGCCAAAACTAAACGGCTTAAGTAATCGATATTTTTCCAAAAGTATTTTGAACTTAGAATTTGATATTTTATACTATTGTTTGTTCGTTTCAAGAATAGTTAGTAATATTAATACTAGAAACTTGAAATATTTTGATCATAGAATTTTAGTTTCGTTAGTCGTTTATGTTTTGTAACGCTATTAAAAACTAGTATCATTTAATTTAATTAAAAATAACTGGGAGATTTTCTTTTTCTTTGCAGTCTTCAGAGAAATATTAAACGAATTTGACGTGTACTGAAGTGTTGAGCTGTACTGTATATTGCAGTTATTACTTTGTAAGTGAGTTCAAGATGTGGATCCTGAAGTCGGATGCTGCGGATTAATTCGCTTGGGACATTAAATTATCTAGTGAGTAAATTTGAATATTTAAATCAGTTTTATAATATTTAAAATTCTTATTTTTGTGTGCAGCATGCATTTAATATTTCTTTATAATATTTCTAGTAACCATTATAATTTTAAATTTATTTCAATATAAACATTTATAGTTACAACATGTACGATATAATTACTAATTATTATTTTTTTTATTATTTAATAATTCTATTCTTTCGTTCAGTTATAGAAACATATGATGCTGGTTCAACATGAATTCAATCCAATTCCATTGTGCATTCATTACGAATTGTAAGTTTGCTTATACTATTATTACAATTTAAATATTTTTGCGACTTAATTATTTTATCGTTTTTATATTTGGCTAATTTATAGAAAACTACGAAGCTGCTTGATCCAGTACCTGCTACTCCAGTGCATTTAAATCTGACGGGCGATTGGGTTCTTTTATTACAAATTGTAAGTTTATTTATTACTTACTTTACAAACATTAATACAATTCTAAACATTTTAGCAACGTATTTATTATATTATCTAAATATTTTTGTTTATTTATAGAAAGATTCGTAGCTGCTAGCGCCAATCCTAGGATGTCCAGCGCATTCAAAGCCAAGAGCCAGCCTGGTGCGGTTGCCCTGGACCAAAGCTGCAGCGAGTGGATTCATCCAGCTATGGTGAGTTATCAACGGTTTATTTTTATTGTATTTAAATTGAATTGAATATGTGAATGAATTAAATCAATGAATATTTAGTTTAAATTATTCATTTCCTTTATTATAATAATTGTATTTGATTAAATATTGTACAGTATAGGTTATTTGTAAATATGTACTTGTAATATTAATTGCAACAAAGGATTAGTTACAGCTGGTACTACAGAGTTGAATTATTTGTTGTTAGCGTCACAGCAAACTTTTATTTATTATTTAAACAATAATAGCTGTAGCATTAAATGTAAATAATATACTCGTATTTTTTTATTATTTTCTAACAATATTTGTTGCAATGAATAAAATTGTGATTCGAAATGACATCATGCCTGATATAATATCCTGATTACAAAATAACTAGTTGGTATGCTCAATTAAAATAATTGTTTGTACACACATGTATCTGATTAAATTTATAAGTGTATATAATATATTATAAATAAATATAATGTAAATTAAATTCTGTTTCATTTGAAATAGTTTTAGTGAATTGTTTGTACCAATGTAACAGGACTTTCTTGATGCTAGTAATAATAGTTTCGATACAGTTTGATGGGAGCAATTAATAGTTATGATTGATATGTTATTAAATATGTGTTTGTTATATTTTATGAATACTTTGATCGTAGTTCTTAAGCAATTGTTATATGAATAGTTTATTAGTTCTACTATGCATCAATATTCACTATTTTATCTCATTATCATTACGTCTTATCCTTATCTATTGTCATCACTTATTGCTCTCGTTCATTGTCATTACCTCTTAACATTATCCAATATCATTACTTGCCATCCATTGTCAGTACTCATTGTTCTTATTCATTATATTCTTCCGTTATCAATCCTTATCAGTACTCATTGTTCTTACCTATTATTCTCATTGGCCCTTATCTATTATACTGATTCATTGTCTTTACCCATTATATTCTTCCGTTATTATTACACAATGTCCTTATCTATTATCACCACCCATTATTATTACTTCTTATCCTAATGCATTACCCATTATTAACATCCATTGTTCTTCTCCATTATCATCACCTCTTATCATTACTTGTTATCCCTTGTCCTTATTTATTATCATTACCTCTTGTGCCTTATCAGTACCCATTGTTCTTATCAATTTTATTCTTCTGTTATCATTCCTTATCAGTACTCATTGTCCTTACCTATTATACTTTCTCATTGATCCTTATCCATTATACTGACCCAGTATATTCTTCCGTTATTAATACCCAATGTGCTTATCTATTATCATCACCTATTAATATTACTTCTTATCCTTATACATTACCCATTCATAACATTCATTGTTCTTCTCCATTATCATCCCCCCCCCTTATCATTACTTGTTATCCCTTGTCCTTATCCATTATCATTACCTCTTATATCTTATAAGTACTCATTGTTCTTATCCATTATATTCTCCCGTTATCATTACTTATCATACTTTCTTACTTATTATAATTTCTCATTCATGCTTATACTTGTTCATTATCCTGACTCATTTTCTTTACCCATTATACTCTCTCGATATTATTATCTCCTATTCTTATTTATTATTCTTTCCTATTAGCATTACATATTGTTCTTACTTGTTACTATTATGCATTATATTTGTCCATTATCAGTACCTCTTTCCCTAACATTGTTAGTATTCTCTTATCATCAGTCAACATCATTACTCATTATACTTTCTTTGTATTATTATTTGTTTATATTATGCTATTTCTTTATGTTTACTGTATCACATGCTTTGAAACAATAAAGATTCTTACTTGTATATAATTACTTACACTGTTGTATATACTGTACCTTTCTTTCCTACTTACCTCCTTTCTTACAGGTCTTCTGTTCTCCATTGACAAATACAGACGGTATGTATTTCTTTTTTATTTCATTAGTTCTTGTAGGACTGCTTCTTTTTGTATATACTATAACTTACTTTCCTACTTACCCTCTTTCTTACAGGTCTTTTGTTTTATCATTGACAGATACGAACAGTATGTATTTCTTTTTTATTTGATTTGTTCTTGTAGGACCCTTTCTTTTTGTAATGTTTTAGTCGTGCAATTGTGTAACTTTCTTTTGTTGACATTCTTCTTCTTACTGGTCGTTTATCTTTTTCTTTTATTGGGTTCTTTTCCTTCTTTTCTTTCTTTTCTTTCTTTTTTATTCTTTTTTTTTTTTTCTTTTTTGCTCTAGAGCAAAAAAGAAAAAAAAGAATAAAAAAAAAAAAGAAAAAAAAAGAATAAAAAAGAAAGAACCCAACAAAAGAAACGATCAGTAAGAAGAAGAATGTTAACAAAAGAAAGTTATGCAATTGCACGACAAAACATTACAAAAAGAAACGGTCCTACAAAAAGTAATAAAACAAAAAGACATACATACCGTCCGTATTCATCAATGATAAAACACACTATAAAAGAAACATATTAACAAAAGAGACTTGATCAATTGCATGACTTAAACTCTACTAAAAGAAACAGTTACACAGAAAGTAAGTAAATAAAAAAGAAATACCTACCGTCTGTATCTGTTGAAGATGAAACACCTGAAATACAAGAGCTGCAAAAAAGAAGGTAAGTAGGAAAGAAAGGTACAGTATATACAACAGTGTAAGAAATTATTTACAAGTAAGAATCTTTATTGTTTCAAAGCATGTGATACAGTAAACATAAAGAAATAGCATAATATAAACACATAATAATACAAAGAAAGTATAATAAGTAATGATGTTGACTGATGATAAGAGAATACTAACAATGCTACGGAAAGAGGTACTGATAATGGACAAATATAATGCATAATAGTAACAAGTAAGAACAATATGTAATGCTAATAGGAAAGAATAATAAATAAGAATAAGAGGTAATAATAGCGGGAGAGTATAATGGGTAAAGAAAATGAGTCAGGATAATGAACAAGTATAAGCATGAATGAGAAAGTATAATAAGTAAGAAAGTATGATAAGTAATGATAACGGGAAAATATAATGGATAAGAACAATGGGTACTGATAAGACCTAAGAGGTAATGATAATGAATAAGGACAAGGGATTACAAGTAATGATAAGAGGTGATGATAATGGAGAAGAACAATGAATGTTAAGAATGGGTAATGCATAAGGATAAGAAGTAATAATAATGGGTCATAATAGATAAGGACATTGTATAATAATAACGGAAGAATATAATGGGTAAAGCCAATGAATCTGTATAATTGATAAGGGCCAATGAGAAAGTATAATAGGTAAGAACAATGAGTACTGATAAGGTGTAAACTCAATGGATGATAAGTTATTGATATTGGGTAATGTTAAGAGGTAATGACTATGAACGATAACAATAAGTGATGACAATAAATAAGAATAAGACGTAATGATAATGAGATAATATAGAGAATGATCATAATAGGTAAGGCCAATGAATGATGATGCACAGTAGAACTAATAAACTATTCATATAACAATTGCTTAAGAACTACGATCAAAGTATTCATAAAATATAACAAACAAATATTTAATAACATATCAATCATAACTATTAATTGCTCACATCAAACTGTTTCTAAACTATTATTACTAGCATCAACAATGTCCTGTTACATTGGTACAAACAATTCACTAAAACTATTTCAAATGAAACAGATATAATTTACATTATATTTATTTATAATATATTATATACACTTATAAATTTAATCAGATACATGTGTGTACAAACAATTATTTTAATTGAGCATACCAACTAGTTATTTTGTAATCAGGATATTATATCAGGCATGATGTCATTTCGAATCACAATTTTATTCATTGCAACAAATATTGTTAGAAAATAATAAAAAAATACGAGTATATTATTTACATTTAATGCTACAGCTATTATTGTTTAAATAATAAATAAAAGTTTGCTGTGACGCTAACAACAAATAATTCAACTCTGTAGTACCAGCTGTAACTAATCCTTTGTTGCAATTAATATTACAAGTACATATTTACAAATAACCTATACTGTACAATATTTAATCAAATACAATTATTATAATAAAGGAAATGAATAATTTAAACTAAATATTCATTGATTTAATTCATTCACATATTCAATTCAATTTAAATACAATAAAAATAAACCGTTGATAACTCACCATAGCTGGATGAATCCACTCGCTGCAGCTTTGGTCCAGGGCAACCGCACCAGGCTGGCTCTTGGCTTTGAATGCGCTGGACATCCTAGGATTGGCGCTAGCAGCTACGAATCTTTCTATAAATAAACAAAAATATTTAGATAATATAATAAATACGTTGCTAAAATGTTTAGAATTGTATTAATGTTTGTAAAGTAAGTAATAAATAAACTTACAATTTGTAATAAAAGAACCCAATCGCCCGTCAGATTTAAATGCACTGGAGTAGCAGGTACTGGATCAAGCAGCTTCGTAGTTTTCTATAAATTAGCCAAATATAAAAACGATAAAATAATTAAGTCGCAAAAATATTTAAATTGTAATAATAGTATAAGCAAACTTACAATTCGTAATGAATGCACAATGGAATTGGATTGAATTCATGTTGAACCAGCATCATATGTTTCTATAACTGAACGAAAGAATAGAATTATTAAATAATAAAAAAAATAATAATTAGTAATTATATCGTACATGTTGTAACTATAAATGTTTATATTGAAATAAATTTAAAATTATAATGGTTACTAGAAATATTATAAAGAAATATTAAATGCATGCTGCACACAAAAATAAGAATTTTAAATATTATAAAACTGATTTAAATATTCAAATTTACTCACTAGATAATTTAATGTCCCAAGCGAATTAATCCGCAGCATCCGACTTCAGGATCCACATCTTGAACTCACTTACAAAGTAATAACTGCAATATACAGTACAGCTCAACACTTCAGTACACGTCAAATTCGTTTAATATTTCTCTGAAGACTGCAAAGAAAAAGAAAATCTCCCAGTTATTTTTAATTAAATTAAATGATACTAGTTTTTAATAGCGTTACAAAACATAAACGACTAACGAAACTAAAATTCTATGATCAAAATATTTCAAGTTTCTAGTATTAATATTACTAACTATTCTTGAAACGAACAAACAATAGTATAAAATATCAAATTCTAAGTTCAAAATACTTTTGGAAAAATATCGATTACTTAAGCCGTTTAGTTTTGGCGCTAATTTAATTGTAAAATTTTTAAAATAAAAATATTCCCTTAATAAATTTGAAACAAATTAATTGTTTAACAATAACAAATGTATTAACGTATTCAAATTTACTTACGAGATAATTTAGTGTTGCTAGTGAATTGATCTGCTATATCCGAATTTAAGATCTGCATCTTGCACACACAAACACACACATTACAGTACATCTCTACACTTCACGACACGTCCGACTCTTTTAATCGTTCACTGAAGACTGACAAGACAAATGATATAAACGAGAAAACAATTTATTTCAAGAACACATTAATTATAAAATAGTTATTTTGTAACCAGGAAATTATATCACCCATGGTATCATTTCAAATGTATAATTTACAATAGAATAATACTATATTTGTTGCAACAAACTAATAATAAATACGACTATTTTATTTGTATGTAATGCTAAAGCGATTTAAAATTGCTTAAACAAGAATCAAAAGTCTACTATAACGCTGCCGTATACGCGTCAATTGTCAGTACGAATTATTCTATCAAATACATTTTTATTAGCGTTACGAAACATGAACGAGTAACGTAACTAGGCATGTAACATTTATATGCCGGCAAACATTTTTCTCAACAATCACGCAAAAAAATTTACCGTATAAAATTTTAAATTCTAAGTTTAAAATACTCTTGGAAAATTATCGATTACTTAAGCCGTTCACAAATGGCATACACTTAAGGGTCATATTTTCAAAATCAAAATATCTCTTAAAAATTGTTTATTCAAACTATTACATTTATCTTCAAACGTATTTTAAATGAAATAAAAATACAATTATAAACGAGAAAACAATGTGTTTCAAGAACACATTAATTATAAAATTAAACACAACTAGTTATTTTGTAACCTGGAAATTATATCACCTATGGTGTCATTTCAAATCTGTTATTTGCAATATAATAATAATATATTTGATGCAACAAATACTGTTAGCAACTAATAATTAATACGACTATTTTATTGATATTTAATGCTAAAGCGATTTAAAATTGTTTAAACAAGAAATAAAAGTTTACTGTATACGCGTCAATTGTCAATACGAATACTTTTCATTCATTTAACAACAATTATTAATTCAAATCAGTTCAATTCATATTAAATAATTATAATAAAATAACGATTTGTTGCAACTAATATTACAGACGTATAGAACAAGCACATATTTATAAATATTCGATACAATTGTATTGAATATTTATTTACAAAAATGTACAATAAATAACTTAGCAAAATACAATTACGATAATAAACAAAAGAAATAATTTAAACAATATGCATTGGTTTAATTCATCAGAGATTCATTCTCACATTCAATCCAATTGAAATGCAGCAAAAAATTAAATAAATAAATAAACAATATCTCACCTAAATGGACGGATTGGCCCGCTTTAGTCATGGTGCCGTGGGTCCTGGGAATTCTGCCCCAAAGCTGGCCCCCCTGGATCGCTGACCCCCCGAATCGCTGACCCCCCCACCAACAACGACGCCGACCCCTTCCCTCACCCCCCACCCTTCCCCCACAAGGCAGCCGCCGATTCCTCCCCCCTCCCCGAACCCCCAAAGAAAAAATACGGGGATTGGGGAGGGGGAGGAATCGGCGACTGCCTTGTTACCCTACTAATCCCCCCCCAAGCTAATCTTCTTCTCATCCTTCTGTAACAATAGAGAAAATCTTTTAGTATCAAATCGTTCTATTTAATTTAAATTGTTTTTTTTACAATTAGAAAATTGAAAATTGATTTGATTTAAGAATTTCTCATTCGTTCACCATTCAACAATGCATGTTTATAATTATAAATGTTGTTTATTATCTAAAGCATTTGTCTATAACAAATTTAGCTTCCAATAAACGAAATATTTTGCAAATACAATTTATATTTAAAATACCAAGTTAATTTTGTTTAAAATTCAAATCAAATTATTTATTGTTGAAAAAAGAAGACTTGTTAAACAAAATGATTTATTTATGAATAAATTAAATAGTCTTTGCAAAATATTAACAATTATTCACCACTTTCAAACGTAATTGCAAGTTGTAATAAAATATAAAATAAAATAGTTGCAAAAGTAGTTCAATTGATTCTAAGTTTAAATGTCATTAATCAACAATTACATTTTCAAGTTGGTGGTGTTGCGAATTATAAGTCATTTGAAAAAGATTTGTTTAAATTATTATCAAAAGTGAATAATTATTAGAAAAATAAAACAGAAGTTTTTCAAAGACTTTTACGAATAAATAATTGCCAAATAATTGTTGAGCTGCATCCTTTGAAAGTAATTGAAAGGTGCTGATGATGATGAACCGCGAAGGTAACTGCAATGTAGCACTGTTGGTTGCTCACTAGTATACGAGTACAGGACTGAATTCTGCAAAAAATATAACACTATTTAGTATTGTTGTTTTATTATAACAGAAGAATTTTTTTTAAATAAATCAAATTGAATTTTAAATAATATATAAATTGTTTCTTGAAATAAATAAAACAATTACGAACAATGCTTTCAAATTAATTTGCAAATATAAAATTGTTTGCCAATGTATGGATTGATATCCACACAATCCCTAACTACAATTCATTCGCATGCAACACACTAGATGCACGGTGCATCCCACATTCAAAGTCCCCCCGGGGGGCCCACACAATATTCACATTCATTCGATACTAATCCATACATTGGCTTGCTCAAAATATTTCAATAAGTTTTCGTTTAAATTATTATTCACAATTGCGTTATAGTTGTTAAAGTGGTTAATAAATTATTTAAATAAACTTACAATTGTTAAATAGTTGGAAAGGACCTCTCCTTTCTAATTCAATTGCACTGGAACCCCCGGAATTGATTGGTATTCAAAGGCAACGCTGCAAGTAAACAAAAATTTAAAGCATTAATAAAATAAAAGATTTTAAAGAAATATTTAAATGTATTCAACATAAAAGTTATAAATAAACTTACAATTTGCAATAGAATGAGAAGAATTGCCTCTTGGCTGTGAATGCGTTGGACATCCTAGGATTGGCGCTAGCAGCTACGATTCTTTCTATAAATAAACAAAAATATTTAGAAAATATCATAAATAAGTTGCTAAAATGTTTAGAATTGTATTAATGTTTATAAAGTAAGTAATAAATAAACTTACAATTTGTAATAGAAAAACACAATCGCTTATCAGTTATAAATGCATTGGAATCCCAGATACTGGAGCAAGCAGCTTCGCATTTTTCTAAAAATAAACAATATATAAAACAATTAAATACATAAGTTGCTAAAATGTTTAAATTGTAATAATAGTTAAAAGCAAACTTACAATTCGTAATGAATTCACAATGGAATGGATTGGATTGTATTCATGTTGAACCAGCATCGTATGTTTTTATAACTATACAAAAGAATAGAATCATTAAATAATAAAAAAATTAATTAGTAAACCTGACCAGAAAGTTATATGATACAAGACGTGATTTTAAATTAAAATATCTGAATAAATTCAAATCAATAAATGCTATTGTTGCTTTAAATATTATAAAAAAATATTAAATGTACGTTGCAAGCATATAGCAAACATTAAAATAAGTTTAAACAACAAAAAAAACTGATTTATGTATTCAAATTTACTCACTAGATAAGTTAGTGTTCCAAGCGACTTAATCTGCGACAGCCACAACTTATAAGCACACGCAAATTAATAATTACACGCGCACTAATAACTTTAATATACAGTACAGATCTACACTTGAGAACACGTCCGATTCGTTTAATAGTTCTCTGAAGACTGAAAAGACAAATAAAATCCCCTCACAAATATTTTTAATTCAATTAAATGATAAGAGTTTCTGTTAGCATTACAAAACGTGTACGAGTCTCATAAGCACGTAACTAAGCAATTAAAAAATTGAAAAAATCTACCATATACAACATCAAATAATGTATAAACCTGGTTTTTGTTCGGCAAATATTACTTTTCCGTTCGATTTAGTTCTTGAGAACGGCATGAAATTTGCAATCAAGTAGAACATATAAAACTTGTTTTGAAATTCTCAAAAGTTTTTTATGTATTGAATAGAAAACTATAAAGTATTATTTTGAAACGTACCCCAAAGAAGGCCTTACTTAATCGAATATTTTTTTAAATATTTGAAGATTTACCTACCTTCTACCTAATATTCGAGATACTTATTCTAATTTGTGCTTTTGAGCACGAGGCACACACAACTTTGTACAGTGCATGCGTGATGTATTTGTAACATTGGGTACGACACAACGTTAAACCTGTAAATAAATAACTGAAAGAAATTTGGATTAGAAGGCGAACTGTCAATGGGTGCAGTGTGCAAGTCTGCTCACATACTGCGAATACTTTAAAAGGGGGACACCCAGTTAACCAGGACTGGGACGTCCGAAAAACGTTCAATCTGAAAGTGTGAAAGTACAGTTAGTTATTGGGGGCCAACCTCACTCCTGCGGCAGGCCCAGAGTTTCGAGATTTTATTATAATGACCAAACGAAATGGTCAAACCAACAAACAAATTAATCCGGTTCCCATTGAACCCAGTTCGGCACTTGGGCTAACACTACTGCACCCTGATCGTACAGTAGAGAGACTCGTAACCGTTCCAGAGACACCAGCCACCCACCGTACATCGTACAATGTACGGATGGGGTTTCTTGGACGATTCGTCAGTCGGTTGTTTGCAACGCGCCAATATTAACAACCACTGATCTCATTTAACCGACCGTGTACTTATTGACCCTGCACATGCGCGAGCTAATGTAGCTTTTTACACCGCACTCCAGGCCATCCGTGTCACTGGCAATCCAACCAAAAGGTACGCTGCAGCCACCATTTTAACGCAATACGACTTATTATGTAGAATATTTTACCGGATCTGAATCTGGAGCTCATAAAACAATTTAAAAAAAACAACAACAACTTAGCACATCTAGAAAATTGTAAGGATATAATTGAATGGCGAAAGATTGTCAAGATGTAAATGAATGCAAAGTGTTTTCTGCCACCCCATATGACGGGAATAGGCATGAGGTTATGGGTGTATGTATGAAATATTTGTATTGAATGACATTTAAATATACATCTGCGATTTGACTGAATTGTTTACAATATCATTCGTTCTTATCTAGATGACGGCAGCATTTTTATTTTATACATTTTGTTCTTAAATTACTTTTGCAACGTAAAGTTAATCATTGTTAGAAACAATCTTAGTATTATCTAATTAGGAAGATATGATATTTAAAGATATCGGAATTAATAAGTATTTTACCACTTATCGTCATAAAGATCTATAGTTATTTTGGTATAAAATGATAACCTATTTCAAAAGGAAAACCATTTTCCGAATATAGTTTTATAAATTATAAATGATTTAGTATGCATTAATAATATACATTACATATATTGCTTCAATCATATCAGTTTCTTTTGATGATCATAAAACTAAAGTGATCAAATATGTTTGAAGCAAATACTATTTCGGAATTACTAAACTACTTTTATTTATTCTACGTGCTCGCCAATTTTATGCCATACTCTAGAATAAAATCTAACGGTAAAATAATATTCGTCGAACAGAAACCTGGAATATATAATGTCAGTCGACTGTTCAGTAAGTTTATTTACCTATCATAAAATTCTTCCACTATTTCTAAAGTAGTATTTTGTTTTAGTTGGATTATCTATATTAGTTGTTGGAATAATACTGCGTTTCCGTAATGTTGAAGATAAATGGATAGAACACTTAGAATTGTATTGTCATCACTGTGTGTTATCGATAGCCGGAAGTTTTTCTATGATTATATTTTTCTTTAATCACCAGCCTTTCCTTGACTTTATAAGAATAATGATGTATATTGATGAAGAACTAAAATACATGAACATCACAATCTCCTATAAGATATTTCGCATAATAACAACATGTTTTGCGTACTGTTTTCCGATTATGATATATTTAATATGGCAACGTAAAGTGTCTTTTGCAATCAAGATGGCTGATTTGCTTTGCCTATGCTATTCATTAACTATTCGTGGCGTGTATGTTTACACGCAAACATTGATCTATATGATAACTATCAAACACTATTCGCTCTTCAACAAATGCTTGAAAAATCTGAAAAATGATTATAACCAGCAAGTGCATCAGCAAGCAAATAAGACACCAACATATGTATTGATGAAAATTACTGACTTACATTGGCGATTGGTACATGCTGTTAACAAATGGGATGAGTCTATGTCGTTTATACATTTCTTATATTTGTGTGTCAATTATGTTCAATTTATATACGGATTATTTGCATTAATTTGCTTAGATGGTGAAAACACAGTAATACCACTGTTTGACATAAATGCAATAACTGCATATTTTATATTGCAAAATACTACTTTGTATATATTAGCATACTTCGCAGATCTTCAGGTTAGTATTTTTATTTAATAACTATACGAGGGAAATTTAATTCTATAAAATGTAAATAATATACCAATATACGACATCTTTTCCATAAATTCCATTTAAAGTTTTCACTTTCTTATTATCTTTCACCATGCAGTTCTATATTTACTATATGTCTTACAGCTTACTCTTTTTTTGCTATTCTAATAATATTTCAATCTACTTGGTTTTATTTTATTTTATTTATATCCCATTGGTGAATATTTAATTTAATATAGAATTTTACTAATTTTCAGAATAAACAATTTCTAGCAAAAATCAGTTATTTACAAGTTTTTTATCTAAGCCCAAAACGAGCTATAATGGTAAGTTTTTTTAATGAAATCATGATAGTTGTCTAGTTATAATTTCAGCTGCATGTTTTTTTAGAAAAATACACTGCTACTTCAAGGCTTGCATCATAAATTGAAGTTGACGTTGTGTAATTTATTTCCTTTGAGATTATCAATTTTTTTAAAGGTCAGTAAAAGCCAGAGGCCTGATAAAAAATTATTAATATTCTATTTCAGCAAATTAGTTTCGGCACAAATTTTTTATTAATACTAATACGAGAATACAAGAAAGAAAAAATCTAATACGAATTGTGCAATTCTGGTACTTTATATTTATCTATTGTCAGCTGGTTGTTGCGAATTGAATTTATCTTGTTGTCGATACTAAAATAAATTATTATTATATAAGTAGTTATATACATTTTAAAATATCATTACTTTAATTCTCAAATACAATACAGAGTGTATATTATTTTGTAATGTTACATTAAGTATTTAATATGTAATTTAAAATGTAGTCAAAAATTATTTTGCTTTTGAATTATATATATATATATAATATATATATATATATATATATATATATATATATATATATATATATATATATATATATATATATATATATATATATATATATATATATATATATATATATATATATATATATATATATATATATATATATATATATATATATATATATATATATATATATATATATATATATATATATATATATATATATATATATATATATATATATATATATATATATATATATATATATATATATATATATATATATATATATATATATATATATATATATATATATATATATATATATATATATATATATATATATATATATATATTATATATATATATATATATATATATATATATATATATATATATATATATATATATATATATATATATATATATATATATATATATATATATATATATATATATATATATATATATATATATATATATATATATATATATATATATATATATATATATATATATGTTGGCTTTCAATGTAAATCAACAAATATGGTTTATGTTTTCATAGTAACGTCTATCCAAGTTTCCGTTATTCTTATGAGAAACGTACATATTTTTGTATTTAAATTAAAAATAGTAATTTCTGCAAAATGATGGCCAAATCGAATAATAGCTGAACAAAAACTAAAACTACAGTTTCCTATTATGTAGTTATTATTTATAGTAACATCTAGATTACTAAAGGAGAAATGTGTGAATGCTGTATTCCGACATAAATAAAACAGTGCTCTATATACATTATAGCGGAGAATTGAACCCTCTTCTTATTATTGATTATTTATTTAATTTCGTCTGCTCAGTAGGTGGCAGTAGCTTGACAAATTTAGATAAAATATCCACTGTTAATAAATTATGGAGCATGTCTTTAACTGTAAATTATTTTGTTCGATGGACCAAATCCTGCTTGTTGCAAAATATAATAAAATCATTTAATAAACTGTAGACCTTTCCAAAAACACCAAACTTAAAGGCACCATATAAAAAAAGAATCCTGTAACAGTTAATAGTATACATATACTATATATAAATATTTATTAATATCGACGAAACTCTTGCTAAATATTATGACATGTAATGTAAATTAAAAAAATATATATAACATTAAACAAATTAATTTTATATTTAATTTAGAAAATTGTATTAGGCGACACACATCAATGTTCTGAATTGTTATGAATTAATTAGTAAATAGCTTCAAACGTACAGGTGTCTAAAAAAGTGATGTGTTAAAGTATTTTAAAATTATTTATGGGTGTTTTCATAAAATGAATACAGCTCTAGATTTGTGTGATGCCATAAGGCCGATTTATTTATATTGTAGAGTATTTGCAATTATTACATACACTTTAGTTGGACGTCCAGGAAGTAGAAATTTAATTTATACTAAGTTTGATAAGATGCTAGTCACAATCCAGATTGTAATCATCTTATTTTGTATAAATTCATTTATTATTGTGTTGCCCTCTGTATATGATAGAGCCCTGGATACATTTACTTATGTCATGCAAAATTGTGCAAATATTATAAACTTGATATCAAATTTACTACTATTTCATATGCACCGTCAGAACATTGTTAACATGTTATTGAATACTTGTAACTTGGATAAAAAGTTACGGGAAATAAATATTGAAATACGATATGATAACATAAAAAAATTTGGGATTCAAAGGTTGATTTACATAATATTAGCTGGAGTTTTTGTGACAGGTTTAGAATCCGGTAATATAATAAAATATTCTGAGGTTTTGGATTTTGTCGTTTATATAGTAATAATGATAGTGAATGCAGCTACAAAATCTCTGTTGTATGTTCTATTATACGATGTAAGAATTAAATTTACGTACCTCAATAAACGATTGGAAAACGCATTTAATACACCAGTGTACACTATTGAATACCCTATTGTTTTGAGTGAAAATAAAATAGTGGATAACACTAATAATATAGTAGTTTTACTACAACGAATTGTTAGTTTACATGGACGTTTAAACATTTACTGCGGTGATATCAATCATATATTTCAACTGTGTTTGTTGTTCAACTTTTCTATGTGCTTTATCGCTACAGTTACAAACTATTATTATTTGATTTCTGGCCTTATAACATTTAAAATGACGATTTACGAAGGAATAACTGTAATGTTCTGGACTGCTTATAATATGATTAGTTCGATACTAATTGTAAATAACATTAATAAAGTTACTTTTCAGGTAAGAGTACATTGTGAAATGATTATAATATTACAAACAATAGTGTGAAGCTGTGCAATTGTTTGTAACAGTGCTACATTTTTAGTATATGCACACATATTTTATAATTCTATTTTCTTTGTTCAGACACATAAAACTGTTCAAATAATGAATGAAATTCGCCACCATGATCTTTGTCCTAATGAAATTACAGATTTGGTAATAGTTAAAACTGTACAATAACAATAGTTAAAACTGTATAATAACAATATTTTTTGCAGATAACATGTCATGTGTTAAGACTTGAACATCAAATACATACATTTAATGCATGTGGATTGTTTTCTATAGATAACGCATTATTATATGCTGTAAGTAAATTTAATTTTAAAAGAAAAATCAATTTATCGCTTTTTTATTTTAGCTGGCTGCAGGTGCAACCACATACATAATAATTTTATATCAATTTACAGATATGTAGTCAGTTATCATTTATTGTATATTGACAATAAATATTTTATGTCATCAATAAGTGATTTGCATTTAACTTTCTTTATATTTATGTTAAAAAAAAACTTACCGTATAAAGCAGATTTCTGACACTTATTAGCATTATCTATTTGTTATTTGGACAATAAAATGTTGATCGAGAAAATTCGGATGTTTGCTTATTTATACTTAACTATGCCACGCGTAGTTAAATAAATTTATCTTAAGGAAAACTCAACAAGAATAAACAATTTTCCGGTTGTGTGTTTTTTTTTAAATTAAAGTTTACTTTAAACCATTCTATAAATAGCAGTATTTTTCTTTTAAACTATGTAGACTTGCATATGTATATATTTAAAAGTTTGGCGTTTTAGGATTGTGATTTTTATATTTCATGCAACCATTGGGTTACGTAGTGTTTAACTTTAATTTTCGCTGCTCTCATTTGAGGTGTGTCACTATCCGATATTTTATACATATCTGCACAGTGAGAAGTACCTATAATATATTAAAATATTACAATTATTAATATACAACCACACAGATAACATCATTAAAAATTACCGTTTACTATAATCACAGGGGCTGACGGATTTAAATTATATTTTAATCCTAATGCATTCCACGGATCAACAGTACCATGCACAGATACAACGCGTGTTACATTAGGGTTTAAACCACCATATAACTTATTTTTACGCTGTACTCCATTATACAAAACTTCTGGTGTGAACCTATTAGAAAAATGTATCATATTTTGTAGGCTTCTTTCACAACAAACCCACATACTCAGGCCCAAAGAAATCTTGACACCATTTGTAATACATTTCAATTGGAACTGTGCTTCGAAATGGTTGATTCTGTGATGAAGTTGTTTGGAAATATCCATACTCAGTACAACTTTGATACATCCACGGTCGAGCTACAAATTGTATTAAATATATAATTTATTAAGAAAATTGTATTTCTCCGTATGAATAGTAATAGAATAAAAAAATTCCATTACAAATACCATTAACCAGAACTACAAAACTAAATGATGCAAAAAGATATTTAATATTTAAACTACTTACTATAAGCTGTTGTCAAATTTATATTTGATATTTCCGATTTGGTCATATTATATCCTTGAACACAGCTTGTTTGGTGAAAATATCGAACAACTTTTTCATAAGCCGATTTAATATGTGGATTTGTGAGAATATTGCAGATATTCTTAATAGTATCAGTTTGTGCATATTGCAGTTCTGTTTTAAATTTAGATGACACCATAAAAAAGAAATAATTTACATCTTCAGTTCGGTCCACATCTAGTTCATGGCACAGACTAATAGAAGAATGTTAAATAATTTAGTGATACGGAGATATGGAAGTGCAGAATTGTTATGTTACTTAAAATCATGTCGCAGTTTTAAAAGACCTTCTTTTGTTTTTAGGTAACTTAACATTTCATCAAATGCTTTTGTTATTACAGATGAACATATAGGGCCTAAACTGTTTTGAATAATTTCAAAGCTCTCTGAAAGTTATAAAAAAAACAAATAAAATAATTCTGTTATCCACATGGGAATACAAATTCATGAAGTCATATTTGGCGAATACCTTTAAAATCAACTTGTGCTAGAATTGGAGCGCTAGAAGATATAGCTGCATGCACCAAATGTGGGTATTTCATCCTCATCCAGATCGCTAAACTTCCTGCATATGAGCCACCAAAGACAACGACTTTACTTCGGTATAGGGAAGAGTTTCGATATTTTATTGCTTCAATAAAATAAGCAATATCTTCTAAAGCTTGTTCAGTAGTAAGATATTTTAAATTCCTTGAACTAAAATCTCTACAAAGCACTAAAATTAAATAAGCATACTTTTGTGCATTTGGGAAAAGTAATTATATTTAAATAAAAATATGGCTTAAAGATTAAAAATAATAGCAATTTATTTATGTACCATTTACTAAAGGTCATAGTATCACAAATAAATAGCATATCATATCGCAAAACACTGTTCATTTTAATATCTATAATTGAGGTGAAAAGTTGACAAAGCTTAAGTTTAATTTTCATGTCAGACATTGGCTTATGTATCCAGGTAACATCAATAATAATTTACCTGGTTGGGTAACTTTTGCCATAATATCTATGCTCCGTATAAAACATATAAGCTCCATGTTGTAATGCCATCTCATACATTTGTCCTGATAATAACCAATCTTCTGTGATTTGCCATTCACCGCCTATCATAATAAAAATTGGGCCTCCATCTTTGAAAAATTGTCCATTGGATAAAAATCTCTAAGTGTTATTTAACGACTATTTTATATATATTGTTTACGGAATATATAATAAAGTAAAATAAAGTTGTTTTTATTACTTACCATCTTCCATGTATTTTGATTAACAAAATCGAAATGATCTACTTTTTGTATCAAGTTACGCCATTTCAGTGGTAACATTTTTTGTGTTGGTGAGTCTGCAGGAGGTAATCCATGATTATGGAAAATCAAGTTTGACTAAAAGTAGTTTAAAAACATTAAATTCGGATAATATATTTTCTGTGTGATTTACGCAGCGAATTTTTATTTTTTGAAAGGGCGTTAAGATATAGAACATTATAAAAACTGACCTGTACGGAATTTAAAGACACTGTTGAAATAAGTAATAACCAGAACACTTTCATTATATTTGTAATTTAATAAAGTGTATGGTTAAATTTCGGAAACCACACTTAGATACTAATCATTAGAAATATATATTTTATCTAATCATAAATTTAAAATTATAAATTGACGATTAAAATTATTTCAAGTACTTGTTCTTATCAAAGAAAAATTGTAAAACGTAAATAGTATTCCTAATTATTGTTTATTAATTACTAATAATAAAAGTAAATTAAGCAAAAATAACATAAAAATTCCTGAACAATTGAAATAATATGGTGCTGATATTTTTTTATCAAACACCCTAAATGATATAAAATATGCCTTTCGTTTTTTGCAACATGCAATTCTAAATTAGACTCGCTACTTTGTCAATACCGAAATAATTGAGCTGATACGGAAATGAAAAACGTACTTTATATTTTCAAGTTTTCAATGACCTAGTGTTCTTTGAAATGTGTTTTTTATCGAAGATATAAATAGTACATTTAAATATTACTTTGCGAACAATATAAATAATAACAATGACATATTACATAAATAAGTGTTTTCCACTCGATTATAAAAGTATCAAGTTTAACAAGCAAATAATTTTGATTAGAAAAAAGTTGAAGATATCTTTCATATCAGAGTCCTTTTAATCAATTGTTAAACTACTTCTAAGTTTCGTGTTATCTGGGTTTTATTACACTAGAAGTTATTTATCTGTTTTTCATTGCTAATATGAAGTGGGTTTGTATCACATGTCTTTGATATCTGTTGATTAATCAATTCAAACCAAATCATATAAAAACAATTGTTTAATTAAAATTATTGATTAGTAAGGCTGATCTACACTAAAATGAAAATCGCTCTTTTAGTTTTTGTATGCGGAGTATTGACTCTAGGCTCAGTACAGGTGAATTTATTTATATTTATTTTTTATATAATAAATATTCATTGTTAATATAAACAAACACAATTAAACTATTTTTATTTACGCACTAGTATGGAACTAATCATCTTTATTTATTTATTCCGCTCTTGTAATGAATAAAGTTCCATAGTATTAATTTTAAATATAATTTTTTAGTCAAAGTTGGTTTTACAACGACATGGTTTGCCACCCCCAGATCCACCATCATCCCGAGCGGCGACACCACAATGGGGTAATATAGTTCAGAAGTTGGATCATTTTGATGCAAGCAACACCAGAGAATGGAATATGGTGCGAATAAAAATATATTAAAAACACAAGCTAAAGCGCTAAAAAAAATGCTAAAAATAGAGCTTTTCGTAATAGTAATTCTCACTAAGAAAATAATGTATTACTCATTTGTTGTCTTAAGATTACCTTAAATAGTTATATGAGCATTTTGCGGTTCTAACAATACATTTATAATTTCTGAGCTTATAGCAAAATTAATCAAATTTATTCTCAATTAAAGATAGAAAGAACAGTTTAATTATTTAATTGTAGCATATACAATTTTGACACGATTAATTTTAATAATGAGTTGTGATCGTATCCACCGTATTCATGAAACCATCCTGTTTCATTAATTTTAATTTTATCTAAAGAATAAAGTTATTTGGAAGTCATAATATATATACATTTTTAGAGGTTTCTGTCCAATGGCCAATTTTTCAAAGCTGGTGGTCCAATTTTCCTAATGTTAGGAGCGGAATGGACTATTGATGGAGGTTGGTTGCAATCTGGTCAAATGTATGATATGGCTCAAACTCATGGAGCTTATATGTTTTATACCGAACATCGTTACTATGGAAAAAGTTATCCAACAAGGTAAAATATGCTTTTATATTTATATCTAATTCTTTTTATACTTTCTTTTTATTTATTTTAAGTGATTTGAGTCCGGCAAATTTGCAATATTTAACAACAGAGTTGGCGCTGGCTGATGCAGCCCATTTCATAACTGAGATGAAAACCAAAATTCCAGCTTTAGCTGCGAGCAAGGTATAAATATATATATGTATCAATATTATTTATTATTATTTTTAACAGACTAAATAAGAAAAAACTAAATTAATACTCATTATATTTCTATACTATAACAATTGTATGCTAGCGAATTAAATGTTTGTTTTATTTTTTTAGGTTGTAGTATTCGGAGGTTCTTATGGTGGCAATATGGCAATTTGGATGAGAGAAGTATACCCAAATCTTGTTCATGCTGCTGTATCGTCCAGTGCACCTGTTTTTGCTAAAGTAGATTTCCAAGGTAATTGCATATGTTTGTTTCCTTTATTATATATATTATTAAACAAAAATATAAGTGATTAATAAAGTTGCTTAATAATTTTGTTTTAGAATATCATGAAGTTGTTCAGAAAAGTTTTGGACAAGCTTGTTCATCAGTTATCTCAAATGGAATTGACGCAATCCTTACTCGTCTTCAAACTTCAGCTGGCCAAGCTCAAGTCTCAAATGATTTCCAGTAAGTTAAACAACGGCTATTCTATCTCTGTTTTCCCTATCCTTTTTTATCTGAATTACAATTGTAACATTTTTGATTTTGATTTTGAGGAAACCAAAACCTGTATAATTTAATTTTTTAAATAGCCTTTGCCAAAAGTTGAACGTAAACGATTTCGATGAACTTCATTATTTCTTCTCGACAATTGCGAATATATTTGGTGGCATCGTACAATATGCAACACAAGCTAAACTACAGCAAACATGTGATTCAATTATGTACCCAACAAACGTGGATGATTACACCAGATTATCAAGATTTATTACTCGCAGTCAAGGCAGTAATTGTTTGAGTGGTTACGCAAACTTAAAAGCGTACATGAGCGACTGGAGTTTGAATCGTGGCGAATGTAAGTTTTCACCACAATTATTATTATGTATGCTAAATATAAAATACTATTTAAATTCGTTGCAGGGATAATATTTCTAAGAGTTCAATTATTCCTGTACTAAATTATATAAATATACTTGTATCCTACTAGCTCGCCAATGGACTTACCAGACTTGTACGCGATACGGTTTCTTCCAGACTTCAAATACTGCTACAAATCTGTATAGAAATACAATTCCAGTTCAGATGTACCACAGATGGTGTGCTGATTTCTTTGGACCACAGTAAGTTGGGTCTTTGATTGCCGAACATATAAAAATAAATATACCATCTAGTAAGGTATTATTTCTGGTGTTATTGCTTCGTTAAACAAATAAACTAATTAATTAATTTTATAGTTCAGAAAATACCCGTATATAACTAACCCAATAATTTTATTAGATTTACTTCACAACTAGTTCGAAATGGAGTAGACAAAACCAATATGTTCTATGGTGGACTAAATCCTAGAGTAAGCCGAGTTGTTTCTGTTCATGGCACTGTTGATCCTTGGCATGCATTGGGACTTTCTAAGAGTTTGGGTGCCTCTCTTCCAGTTTTTGTTGTTCCAGGTAAGAAAGTTCATTAATATTTAATTCAGAACAAAAAATATTTTTTTGCTTTCCAGGAACTTCTCATTGTGCTGATCTATCATCTGTGTCAGCCTCCGATAGTCAAGAAATGAGAAACGCTAAGACTCAAGTTAAAAACTATATTGCTCAATGGTTACGTGAAAATTAAGAGAATGTTTTATATTTGATTGCTGTAAATAAAAATAAAATAATTATAAAATTCAAGAAAATAGTATTGTTCTTCAATGTTACAGTATTTTAAATATATCACTGATTTTTAAAAACACTTCTCCATCAATCTAAATCATCGATTCACGGAAAGACCAAATGTGTATTTCCGATAAAATCTCAAGATAGATTTTTCATATAATAACAATACTTACTTAATACTTTGTATAAGAAAATAAAAACGATTCAAGTACATAAAGACTTGGCTGTTAGTTGATCTGAATATATAAAATTGTATATTAAGTGCTTCAAGATGCAATCATATAAACATGTGTTTTAAGTTTATTGATTTTTTAATTGGTATATACATAATTTTTAAATTTACTTTAGAATGTATATATTGCTTCAAGTAGTAGCAGTTGGTGCTTGACTAGAATTTGGTGGTATTTCAATCCAGGCAGATAAGTTTGGAGATGGTATTTGTTCGCAAGGAACAATATCATTTCTGCAAAATTATATTTTTATTTATTTTCCTATACTAAATATATTTATATAGAAAGACTAGTCGGGGAGCAAATCTTAGTTTTAAAATACGTATGTACCTATATTTGGTGAAGTGTACTGAGTTTAAATTATTTATTAATATTTTATTTACTTTAGTCTTATTTAATTAATTTTATTATTTTATTTTGTATAAAACTTTGTATTAAAATTACTTGAATTTTTACTTAGTTTACAGTAGGTATTGTCTTACCCTTCATTAGAAGAAAATAGAAATGCATCTGGTTGTATCTCAGTTATATTATCTCCATTATCACACAACAAGCGAGACAGCGAACTGTTTCTAATTGCATCTAATTGATCTGTCAAAAACATAAATAATTTATGTGCTATTTTAAATATAATAACATACAAACCTAATGTAAATGAATGCGGCATATCACCATTCTCATACCAAAATCGATCTCCGATTTTTTTTCTAAGAAATTGTTCAATCAAAACACAATGGAAAGTGGGTCCAACTGAAGCACCAACTATTTGACGTTCCAGAATTCCACCAACAAAAAAGTCTATATCCTCTACGTTATCATAAACCTTTTCAAGAAGTTGCACATGCTGTGTAATGAAAGATACATACGTTTTTTTATTATTATTTTTGAAACTTATGAATTATATATTGGAACGCAGAAGCTATACAATATTAAACCTCTTACCAAATCGCCTAAATCAACTTTCAAATCCTCAAATGTCGTCGCTCGTGGTCTATGGCACAATTCTCGCATAACATTATATGTAGGGATCCCATGATCTCTTCCTCGTTGAATATCAAAACTCTCCAGATCCTCTCCATACGGATTACTCCCATGAAACATCATCTCGGTCATTTGTCTAGTAAAAAACCGGTCTACAAAGGCAGCTGGTTCAACCGTCAACCCGAGTAGAAATTCATCCAAGTTATTATCCTTTACAATAATTCCAGGCCGAAGCATAAAATCACTTATATTTAACGCCGCGAATGGACATCGTTTTACAGTATCCACCATCCAAAGACGTCCTTGAATAGCCGAATGAAAACTTCGAAACGCACCAGTCATAAAGCTGTTGATTGTGGCTGCGTTTACGGAGTCGTTGTATGCGAAACTATAACCTTTTTCTTGGGGCTCTAAGTTGAATTTTTCTAAATATTTTTCACCGATTGTCTTGGGTAAATAGTCTTTGTATGTAATGTGCTGAAATATTGCAATCATTACTGTACGAGTTTCTTGATACAGGCGCTCGTCATTCCAATGTGGGTTTAAGTTAGCGAATTCTGTAGCGATCCGGTTATGTTCTCGTATCAAAACAACCTTAACAATCATAAAGATTATTTAGCTAGAACATTACATTATTTATCGAGAGTTAAAGAAAACAGTAAAATGTATTTATGTACATTTTAATATTAATGTATTTAAAAACAGTCATAAATTCTTATAACAACGACCAGTATTACGTAATAAATATAAAATAATTTCATTGGACCGATTTGTTGATAAGTAATATTAAGTTAAATACGAAATACTACTACATGAATTTCAAAACTAATATTTCTTATTTAAGTGTTTTTAGAATATGCGCCAATAACAATTCCTGTGAAATGTTATCGTTAAATAAATTGAAATTGATAATATTTATTTTTTGTGCAATCAATATTGAATTCAATCATATATATTTATATAATAATGTCAATTTTTTTGAAGACTTAATCAGGAACATAAACTATTATAATTGCATATCTCGCATTCTAATCTTTGGTCGTTATTTTTCCATTCGGAATGTTGCAAATACGCGTAGTGACTTTTTTTAAGTTCATGATAGAACTCTGGGTTTCTTTCATTAATATTTCTTTTTAATTTCTATAAGATTACCAAACTTACCATCATACATGTAAGTTGCGTATTCTGGTTAATTCGTACATCTCCTGACCGGAAACAAGTAACATTTGAAGAGGTACTTGAGCAATCAAATCTACTATCGTGCGATAACGGAGGAAAATATCTCCCATCTGGACTACGAGAAATTTGCAACAGGCCTCCTTTACAAAATCTCAAATCGTATGCATTTGTGTAATTTGACCCGTACATCATCGACAAGTCTATGTAATGTGTAACAGACGATATCTGATTCGGGTATTCCATACATCCAAATGTACCCTGGACGGACTGGGTTCGCATCATATTCAGGCATGTTTGGTTGTAGTGACTATAGAATGGGTCGTCTTCGGGAATTTTAATTGCTAAACAGTTGTCCACGAAGTCACCGGCGTCCGTACAACAATTGCCGCCGTTGTTGGGACTGAGGCCAACGTCGTGCGCAACTAGTTGCCCCCATTGCATATTGGCCAATGTGTGACTTATGGATGATCTATTTGCGTAAGGGAATATTGAGGTGCTTATGTGGCGTGCGTTTGGAAGAGCGCTACCATTCTCTGATTGTCCCACCTATAATAAGTACTGGCAAATAGATTCAATAGTCTTAAATATGAATAGTTATAATACGACGAAATAATACTGTGATGAATACTAAATAAATAACTAATAATATTTTAGGGATAAGTAAAGCTTTTATTAAAACTAATAATTATTTGCTTTTAAAATATAAATTATAATGGCATCATTTGGATACATCTTCTGTATGTTTAACTAAAAATAAAATACCCATAACTTTTTTCTAACTTCGTTTAAAATAAACTTCTAAAAATGAAGTTTATTTTAAACGACAACACTTTTGTTTGCTTGTCGATAAATAATGTGTTTCTATTGTCAACTATAGACAGTCACAACAGTTAATTAAAGAGTCTAGATGATTTATTTTGTTGTTTTGTAATGTTTATATATATATATATATATATATATATATATATATATATATATATATATATATATATATATATATATATTTGTTTTATTTTAACCAACGGAGACTATATTAAACGTCATAACAAACAACAATAATAAATAAATGATTTAATAGTTTAATAATTCTGTCAATGTTCAATAAAAAATATATTTAGAAGTTCTATAGCTGGAAAAATTCGTTGCCATACATCTGTCTCGATTGTTATTGTGACAATCGTATTTTTAAGAATAATTGTTTGTTGTGAAATTGTTATATAATGTATTTTTAAACATGTTTGAAGGGGAGTAACTAAAGTCTAGTTGTCATAAACATTGATGAATGTTATCAGAAGATGCCACTATCCATGATACTGTTATTTTATTATTAAATATAAACAAGTTCAAGTTTATATTTTGTACAAGGTCTTCTAAGAACTTCAACAACGAAAGATAATTTGGGGCCATAGTTTTTGAGTATTATAGTTGCTATGTGATGACATCTTTATAGCGAAAATTAATTTAAAATTTTCAGAAATTCGAGAATTATTGCGATTAAACTAAATGCATGTCTACATGTTGTTTAATTCTAATATTATCATTTGCACTATACATAATTTATATTATAATTATTACGACCGTGTTAGCCGATTACTATATGAGGGCAGGCAACAAATAAAATATGGAAACAAATCTATACATATTCGACATGCATTAAAATAGCACTTATTAAATATTTGTTGCAGTGATTTCATCATATTTGACGGGTATTTGCAACAATAATTTAAAATTTGTTCTAATATACGCATTAAATTAAAAAATAAATTAAATAATATACCAATCCATTTTTCCCACTATAATTCGGCGGAAGGAGTCTCAGCATAGGCGAATCTGCAGCACCCCACGTAGGATTTTTCAAATTATTATTACCAGCATCATATCTTCGGTACCGGCAATCATCTCCACATGTAACACTCGCGCAAATTGGTAATACAGCAACATTCGAATGATATTTCAAGAAGCTAGCAGTCCGAATTACTGATATTTGATCTGGCGACAGATCGTCTTCAGATCTTACAGATTGAAAATGACTGAAGCCTGGTGAACCAGGTAGCAATGGAGGAAGTGCTAAGTCTTCATCTGAATCATCGTAATCATTATCCGAATCAACGTACCAATCATGTGGCGTTGAGCAATTCATTGGTGGATCGCAAAGTGAATGCTCCATAGTTAACATCTTCTCCAGCACGCATACTTTCGCAGATGTCGATGCAATTATTGCCAAGAACACACACTGCAACTGCATAGTTGCTAGTTGATATTTGTTAGAGGCCTGTCGGTTTTATAATATCCATGAACTGTTATCTAGGAAAATTAGTTATGCAAGCAAATAATAACTAGTGAAGAGACAGCTATAAATTTGCGTGAAATGTTATCGACGAATGTGGAGTTATTTTTTTGTTTGAGATAAACAACAATGATCTACTTTTTAGTCGAAAAACTATTGATATGACAATCATAACAAAATTAAAAATTCTTCACAGTTTCTATAAAAAATAAGATGTTTCTTTTTCCCTAAACTCAACTTCATACACCTTTTAATTGGAATATTTTTAGCAGATATTTAGGTATCATAACATAATTGAAAACTGTTGTATTAAATCATCATAGCAATGATAATATCGTGCAAGTAGTTTAGACATTTAATATTTTTTAACGTAATTTATATATTTTTGATTACGATACAATATTTATGTGAAATAAGTTATATAGTTTTAGTTTTGGATAAATAAAGCTTGTCGGTAATGTAAGAAATTGTTGATAAAAAATGGTTTATAACTTTCATATATCGCTAGCATGTTTTACAGCATTAATTAATATTGCATATATACATAAAAAGACATTACGTTTTGTCCTTGAAATGGGTTAATAAAAGAGTATGTAATTTATATCTTCAAGAATATTTATTGTGTAACTTAAACTTAACCGTAGTTGTAACATCTATTTTAGTTAGTATTGAAGTTTATTCTTGTGCTTTTGTATTGTTCCATTTGTCTATTTTACTCTGCATCTCGCTAGTAATCCATTTGTTAATTGCGTCCATGGCTTCTGATATTTCTGTAACATCAGACGTAGTAAATATGAAATATAAAATCTATTTAAATAAACAATATGCCACGTTTGCAGTTTCCTGAAATTGAGCAAACCAGATTACTACACTTGCTTGTTAAACACTATTAGCTTAGTTTGGAATATAATTAAATATATTTGTCTGATTTATTGAGAGTGTTCACCTGCGACAGGAAAAGAGATATTGGCTGCAAAAGATTTGAATGGATTTTCTAGTGTTTCTGTTTTCCCATCTGTGGCTCGTTTTGAACGTTCCATGGGTGATGCAGCAGAAGAACTAGCATTTTTATTATGTTCATGCCTATGTGGCTTTGCTGTGCTTTCATCCATAGTTTCTCGTTTTACTCGTGGTATAGTTGATGTTATAGAAGAACTAACATTGTTATGATGGCGTCCGTGGTGGCGAGGTTTTTCTGTATTCTCACCTGCAACTTCGCCATTAGATCCTAACATAGTTGGTCCAGGAACAGAACCATACTGAAGCGTTGGCTCTTCTTGTGCAAGCTTTATTTAAAAATATGGAATTATATTTTATATTCAATCAAATATGTCACAGTTCTTCAAAAATATACAGTTGTTATGGATATCTCCGTTTGTTGTTTGGTAGATATCAAATAAATAGAAATATTTTATTAGCTTTCGGTATAATAAATAAACAAATTATTATATTTGAAAAAAGACATGTTTCTGGCCTAATTTATCTGTATGACTTTTCTTTTAAGTTTTTATGGAAAACATTAAATATCTAATAGTTTAATTACTATCATTAACTACAAATATAGCTCACCACGTTGTTTGCAATCACAAATACCACACATAACAAAATAGAAAGGTACTTCATGTTTCACTTGTTTTTGAAAAATAATTCAATTTGATTAATAAATTCGGTTTATATACGATATGAATTTGATCCATTTATTTTTTTAGTAGCCTAATGTATCCGATTTAAAAAAAATGTTATTATATCATATGAATGATTGTAATATTTATATGGGTACTTTTTTTAATAGTAGTTAAGCATTGTGTTCAATTCTAATGAGTATTTAATAATATATTGATAACATTCAGCACGTTGCAGTAGCTTGTCTTGATAAGTTTTTTTTTTTTTTATAATTTATTGGGTTTTTGAAGTATGTATATACTTGATTTGAAATGAGTTTCTTTCCTACACTTAAATTATCAGATTGCATACTCATGGGACACGTAGACAAAATCTATTTTATAAGAAAAATTTGTAATCAAACTTTTATCAAAAATAGCATAACTCAATGAAGAAATAGTTAATAGGTAATACAAAACACATCTGCTATAATTATTATACTTGGAAATATTGAAAAATAAGTAATAAAATGTACATTTTTTTCTACATCCTTGACGCATACTCTATTAGTGACAAAATAATTAAATTGGAAATTGTAAATCGATGTTTTTATTAATAAGACAAATAACATTAGTTTGTAATTTATTCGAAGATGATAAATGTTCAAAAATTGTTTTCTGTTCATTATGGTCTATTTTTAAGATAACAGCACTTAAATATGATTATAATTTCCGAAAACAATTTAATTTAATTATGAACACAGTATTGTATTTGCATTTGTACACCACGCACATTGCAATAACTTCGTAGAAGAAAGCAAAAAGATGAAAGGCTTCGTAAACAGTATTCAGCCGTTGTTGCATATTTGCAAATTATTTTTTCTATGGCCGTGTTCAACTAAAGAATCTCTAACAAGTACCATTATAAGTATAATTTTTAGTGTTCCAGTATTGGTATTCAGTGTGTATTGTGTGGTGCAGCAATATGATAACACTGCACGTTTAGAGTATAAATATTCTAGTCGAATTGCAAGTATAGGAGAATATTTCATAATTAACTTCGCTGTCATGGTATGGCTTTGGATAATTCTATATACTATTATAATTCGGAAGAACTTGAAACAGATTATTATTGATTTGAATTATATTGAAACGAAGAATACTAAAATATACACATCTAGTAAAAGAATTTTACTAAAATTAATATATATTCTAATTTTTCTAACAATGATTATTTTATATGATGGATACGTTTATAGAAATTATATTCAAAGTACAGCAATCATGTATTACATCGCGTATGCCATACCTGCGTATGTCAATGTTATTTATATATATTTAACTTCAACAATACTAAACGCAACTAGAATAGTATTTCATACAACAAATAATACAATAAGTATGTTAAATCAATCGAATCAAAAAAATTGTATGAAAATAATTATGAATTCAATACAAACACATAGCGAATTAACGAATATTGCAAGGAAACAAAATGAATCATTTTCACCTACGCTTGTTATAATGATGGCATATTATTTCATTGCCTGTACTGTTTATTCATGCTATTTCGTTAAAGCAGCATTAACGGCATTTAATAATGGTAGTCTTGTCGCATTGAATAATGTTGTTTTGTTATTGTTATATTCGATATTTATATATTCTATGGTCAAAGATTGGATATCAATTGAAAATGAGGTAGTTATTAAATTTAATTATTAATGTGTGCACTTATAAATAATTGTTTATTTATTTATATTTTTTGGCTTGAATATTTGGAGCTTCTATATAATTTTATAATTTTTAGGCAAATCAAACTGCAATACTAATTCATGAACTTTGGAATAATGTCAGTAAACATAGCAATATATGGAACCAAGCTATAAATGTTAGTAAAATGTTACATAATTACGTAATGTGCATATAAAAGAAATAAATATTGAATAAATAATAAGTGAAATTATGAATTTTTTTAAATTAGCGATAATTATATATATTTCAGATAAAAATGATTTCTATGCAGCTACTAAATGATAAAGTATCTTTCTCAGCCTGTGGACTATTTTCTTTGGACCGTACTTTATTATTAACTGTAAGTTCATCAAATTAAATAAGTAGCTTTATATTTATTTCAAATATATTTTAGGTTGCTGCAACTGTTAGTACCTACGTCATAATTTTAATGCAACTTGAGGATATATAAAATCATTAAATACAAAACAAGATTATAAATTGTAATAATTAAATTGAAAATAATATCATAGAATTTTTTTGAAACCTATCCTTTCGACATTTTCTTCCATATCCTTAAGAGGTGCCTATAATATTTTCTATTTCCGGTTTCCGGAAATGTTATGTTATAAATATAAGAATATATTTTTTATTCCTAATGCGTATGTATGCTAATTTGAAAAATTAGTTTGATAACTAAGCTGGGGCAAAAATAAATTTTATGGTAATTACTGTACGATATATTTTAAGTATCTCATTTGTTATTGTTTTGTACATACGTAGTAAAACACTAATAGCAATTAATAATTTAAATATAAGCTCTTATAAACGAAGTACCTATTTTGTTTAAAGTAGTATATACTAAAACTTAATAAAGTATTTGAAATAAAAACAAATGTTAGAAGATAGCCTTAATTTGGAAAAGTATTCAAAATAAGTGTATTCTACTATATTAACAGAAATTTTCGATATTTGGTTCATAAATTTAATATAAAATAAATATGAAAGGTCTGAATTATTTAACAAATTTCTATAAAAACTTGCAATACAATTTTGAAAATTCAACTATTCACGGCTTTTCCAAATTGTTCCATTCCTACTCATGGTTAGATTTGATTTTTTGGCTATCTATATTATCAACGGGTGTTGCCTATTTTGAATGGTTGTTATATCAAAATACTTTGAATTACGACAACCAACAAATTATTCGTTACATAGATAGTGCAGCGTATTCCATATCACGGATTCCGTTTCCGGCAGTTACAATATGTTCCTATAACCATGTATTTAAGTCAAAAACAGGCCATATCGAAAAGATTTTGTGAGTATATTTACTTGAGTACACGTTAAAAAGTAAACCTAGAAGCAAAAAAAAAGTGGATTACATTGCTTGTCACCTATAATTGAAAATAAATTTCCATATCTTTATTTAGACAGTCAAACGGTATTAATGAAACGCTAATTCAGAATTTTTTCGCACATCTATTTTTATTAAAAGTACCACAAGTAATCGAAGTAGCCCAGTATGAAGAAATTTACAGGGTGCTAAATAGAAATAATTATAGCGGGAGCACAAAATTAATGGTAGAATTAGCTCAGCCTTGCGAAAGCATATTATTTGCATGCACATGGGCAGGTGTAAGAATCGATTGCAGATCGATATTTCAACGATCAAATGGATTACTGGGGGTTTGTTGCTCGTTTAATAGTGATATATAGTAAGTAATTTAGTTATTGATTCTTATTTAATTGTATGTATGTATATTTAAAATTAAACTAGCGTTTCTGTTCATTCTTAATCCGAGACAGAACGTGTAATCTAATAAGGTACTTAAGTATCTACTACTAATAATAATAATTTTGGCTAGCCCTGTTAAATACCCGAAGAAATATCACACAAATGCAGGACCATTAGCAGGATTGCGTATTAAATTTAACATGTCTGATGAGGAACACGTATCACGATCGCATAACACTAATTCTATTGCTGTAAATATAATTTTACACTTTGAGCGTATGTGAATACTATAATAATTGCGGTGATTATCTCTAGATATTTGTTCACGAGAAAACTTCTGTAGCAGAAGAATCTGCACAGTTTGCACATATAGTCCCTGGTCATGAGATTTTGATAAAACTAAAACCTGAAATAATAGTGGCCGGCCCAAAACTACATCTAGTTAATATGAAAACAAGGCAATGTTTTCTTCATGGAGAAGTAAGTACACTTAGTTGAAATAAAATTATATTTGTGTTTATTCATGTTTTAGATGTTACAGGGTTCAAGAATACTAAATCAGAAGTATAGTTTTGCGAACTGCATACAGTTATGTAAAAGTAAAATAATTGGACGTTTATGCAACTGTGTTCCATATTATTTTCCAGATTTAGGTAATTGTAATCCAAAACATAAAAAAATTGGTAAACCAAGCAATCTATATGCTATATATACCTATAGGTCTCTGAAAACCACTTTGTTTTAAGCTTTAAATATTTTACAATAACACCTAAGTACCTTTTGAGAAAATTGTTATGTTTATGCGTATTATTAAATGCTTATAATATTTTTAGTTTATCATCTTATATATTCTTTAATTAGGTTCATGGAAATCTTGTACTTTATTGGATGTACCATGCTTGGCACAAAATAAAGGTGAGTCAAATGTCTGTTACCTTCTGGACATGTTCAATGATATATATATATATATATATATATATATATATATATATATATATATATATATATATATATATAAATTTAAATAACACTACATCAGAATAGATTCTCGGGTATATTCGCAGAGTTATTTAATTCGTAATAAAATCTTTTTAATAGCTAACTACACAGCGATCCATACGAAATTTAAAACTCAGTGTAAGTATACTGTTTTAAAAATATGTCTTTATTATAATTTATTAAGTAATTTATGATACTAACATATTTTTCTTAATTTAAGCAAAGACGCAGCAAAGTAGCGAAACGTGTGATTGTTTACCTTCATGTACAAGTGTTAGTTTTGGAGGTTCTTTTCAGTCTCTTTTCTATTTAAATAAGTAAGAATCTCAGTTCAAAATATATATTTTAAAAACATAATTTATCCACCCTGTTTACTTTTTCGACAAGTTTAAACTACAAATAAGATATTTTTTTGGCAGAAATGTTCGAACACATGAAGGATCAGCTCGAATCTATTTTCAGAATAATTGGTGTAAGAAGTATAGCTTACGCCGTTCAATGTCTTCAGATATGTTTATTGGTAACGTATAATTCTAATTCAATACAATATTATGGACTGATTATTATTTATCATGCACGTTGTTTATTTAACAATATTAGTTCGTTTGTCAATTAAACATCTTAAAATCATGTATTTTATTTTAGCTTTAATTGGTGGCCTATTTTCCCTCTGTCTCGGCGGTTCATTTTTAAGTATGATTGAACTTGTATATAATTTTTTTAAAAGTTTCATTATTAAAAAATGCAAACAGGAAGATATCATAGAAAAGGAAATTGTTGTATATGAATTATATTGGACTGAATTTCGGCATCACTTTCCACAGAACAAAAGCAAAGCTTTTATCACATATATTGATAATTTTATTAAATGAATCTACACCAAATAATTACACATTCATAATTGTTTGCACTTATCATGAAAAATAAATAATAATGTGAGAATTTTACTTTCTATTTGTTTTTACCTTTATGGAACTTAAATTTCACAAATTCATATCTTTAGTTTGTTTTAATAAAATGAGAAAGCGATACACAAAGAAATAAAATAATTCAACCACAGATATCAAACTGAATCCGATGAATATACCACATATTCCACCTAAGTTACCTAAACACAGAAAAGAAAAACACATTTATAAAACATATCGTTTCCCCGTAAGTAAACACAAACACGGTCATTATACAAGCAAATTATTATTTGCATACTTACTTACAATATCAAACCAATAAAAATATAAGTCTGTTTTGTATAGCGGAGTATAGTCATGGTTAAAATAAATATGCAATAAACTAACTTCACTAATGTTGTAGCCCAGTCTGTAAATGAAACCATTTATAATATATGGATATAAATTATTTATCTTGAATACGTACAGATCTGGGGTGTCTATAAGTGGTGCATATTCGCTTAGGACTTGATACATTTCATAGGAACATGTCGGTAAACATTGTGGACAGTTTATTGAATTTTGAGAATCGTAATCTAATTCAACACTTGCTTTGTGCGGTAAAATAGTACTCCATTTTTCTAAAAAAAAATTGCAATATCCAAATACTTCATGAATCATATCGTTTTCTCTGGCATATATTTAATATGCATGTAGAATTTCGAGAAAACCCTTCTTAAATATGAGGCTCAATTTATACGCTATTTCACAAACCTTTATATTTATTTAAACAGACTATGTCAGCTATAGAACATACTTGTTTCGAAAATGACAATGTACTGGAAATAGTCATGAAAAACGGTACACATTCGCATAACGCCAAAATGCTTCGCATTTTGCATTCTGTCAGGCAATCACTGTAACTATACTGCTTTGAATCAAATGCTGTGCTAGATTCAGAACTGAATAGACATCCTCTCTGTTTATAAACACATTTAAATTGCTACAAATAGTCCTTGTAAAAGATGAAATACAAGTGTATTGGAATATTTTATAAGTGACTTGCGTAATATTATTTTAGTATGCAACGTACTACAATATATTTTTTTAATTATAAAAAAGAGTTACCTCTTTAATTGGGAATTTTTTAAGCTCTGGTACAGCTCTAATAGTACTTGGTTCGATTTGTAAAAAGACTTCTTGTCCCATCGGTACCAAAGTTTCTACTAGCCCTCCACTTGTAACATCTGGGTAGTTACGGCTGTTAAATATCAGCACCTAAAGTTTTATATGAAATTTCATTTTGAACGTGATTTAATTCATAGTTACTTTCATTCCTTCTATATTAATAAGAGGATAGAAATAGTCATTGACATTTGACCGAACGATAAGCGTCAGTCCCATTTCGTGACCAGAAATTGGTGAAGATGTTGTATCAATTTTGTCGGGGTTAAAATTCACGCTGCAAATATAAGGATATCTTATTTTAAATAGAATTGAAGTTTATAAAATTATATTGCAGTTTTGTTTTTAATAAGTCTGCATATGTAGCAAGTGCAATAATTCCGAAGATTGAAAAAATATTGTCAAATGGTTATGAATGAAATGCTTACTTACTTTTTTATAAAAGCATTTTCTAATGATTTTAGAAAATTGAAAGTGCAACAAAACCCATTCATAGTTCTTCGGAACTGTATTATATCACTGCATTTAATTTCTTTTGATTGCCAAGTACATTTCAATATGGTTTCATTACAAGTCGGTGTAAACTATTAAAATATTATTCTTATTATAAAAATGCGATTGTTTTTAAGTGTACACTGTAAAAAATAAGTGTAATTTTCTATGACGTAAGGTCACGTAATAAATTTACTATTGCTCAACAAAGTTTTGTAGTTCAAAAAAAAGACCTTTTTTGTCATCATTTTCTCAAAAACTGATAAGCAATTGAATTTATAGTACAATTTGTATTTTCCGATTTTCATGACTACAATATTATAAATTAAATACGATTTGTTTAAAAGATACAATAAACGATTATACGAATATTAATTGATTTAGAGTTTACTTTTTATAGATTACTACATAGATCTGTGAAGTGTTTGCATTAAAGTAGGTATATGTAAAATTACACCAATTTTTTACTCTGTAAATAAACTTTACATTTAGCATAAGGCTGACAAAATAATCATAATTGAACTGCATCATATTCGAGTGCAATTGATTTGATTCTATCAACCGATTATAATCATTTAACTCTTTGAAATTCTCCTCATCATAATCGTATAAACTACCAATAAATTTCAGATAGCCCAACATTTTCTCCTGGGTTATGTTGTAAGCAGTATGTCTGAAATATATAACTCTAAAAATTGTATTGACTTCTAGACATGGCCTAGATTTATTATGATATACTTTATACGTTAATTTCTTTATATTCATAAAATCGATAATGATTTAATAGTACCGAATTGACTTAGTTCAGTGCAATGTTGATGTTTAATGAAAACAAATTATGTATTTATATAAACCGTGTTTTCGCGAACGTAGTTGCTCTAGCAAGGCTAATTCTATTCACATCGCACATAGCTACTGCTGGATATGGCACATTACTGACATGATAATGTGTGCTATCCAATGTCGTGATTGTTGGTGATACCCACAAACCATCTGACATCATTTGAAATACGTACACAGCCAGTGGAATTATAGTAAATTGAACCAACAACCAAATAACTCTAAAATCATTTAAATATATGATTATTTTTTGCCAAATCAAATATTTAAATTTGTTATTAAGTTAGACATTTTCCAAAAATCATGAATTTAAAATTTCTGTACAAATGTCTTTCAAAAGTCACACAAATTATAAATACTCACTTTTCAATAGTGCGTCGTTTTTTATTTTCATAATTTACTAAATATTGCCAACCAGCAAGTGAGGTGCTGTGACAATATTCAACAAAAGTTTTCTTGAAACAATAAATCACGTTATAAGCCATACTGCAGTTTCATATATAAACAATTATGCGGTTATTTTATTTGTTTTATATATTGTTACTCATTATATATTGATAAAACTGCACATACGTGAAAGGTAATTCTGATTTTTCATGTTTAACATTTTATTTACCGTGTTGCAAAGAAATACTATTAATTATTTATGGATATATAGATTTTTTGTATTTAAAGTAGTGATAGCATGATATTGTTTAAGTGATTGAAATATGGTTGTTAAGATAATTGTCAAAAGAATCATCAATATAAAATGAACCATTATGAATAACTGATACACATTATACATATTATGTTTAAGTATATCATATGTATGTACTTAAAACGATTGAACTATGTTTGAAGTAAACAGTATTTGGGAGTTGCAAAACAAATTTTATATATATTTTGTGTTTGCAAATGTTATGCCATTTTTGAGAACAAAATCAAATGGGAAAATTATATTTGTGGAACAAAAACCTGGCCTATGCAATGTTAGTAAAGTAATCAGTAAGTGTTTTAAACCGTATTACATCTTTTGGAAATAAATTTAATTGCTGTAATGTACCAGTAAATTATTTGGATTCATATTGTTTTATATCTATAATCAAAAAATCGGCTACCATTATAATATATTTAATAATTTCTGTTAAAAGCGATCACACGGTGATATTTGGGATTGATTAAATTCCAAGAGTCGTAATTGAATTTGTATTTTGTTTTTAGTTGCAACATCTATAATAACAATTGGAGTTCTAGTACGGTTCAGTGTTTCAGACAGTTCTTGGACAGAGTACTTACTTCTTTTATGTGAACATAGTATATTATCGTTCACAGCTTGTCTAGCAATGATTCTATTTTTATTCAATCACAAGTCTTTCATAGAATATGAAAGAACTGTGATGCAAATTGATGAAGAACTGCTTCAAATGAACATCAAAATATCCTATAAAGCGTATACTATATTTACAGCATGTTTTACTTCCTGTTTTCCTATAATTTTAATTTTAATGTATTATCGCAAAGCATCGTTGGCCATCAAACTTCTCGATGGTCTCTGCTACTTTTATCCTTTAATGATACGATCTGTGTTTTTATATACTCAAACTCTAATGTATTTGATAGCAAGGCAACACTTTTTGTTTTTCAAGAGATGCTTGAAAAATCTCAATAACAATGACACATTATACAATTCCAAATGTCTGTCGCCGGAATACGTATTGATGAAAATGACTACATTACATTTTCAAATTGTAACAGACATAAACAAGATGAATGACTGTTTTGCTGTAATATCTTTCTTGAATTTGTGTGTGAATTATGTCCAGTTTATCTTCGGAGTATTCGCATGGATTTGTTTAGACGACGGCAGTATTAATATATCTCAGATGGAAGTACGTTCTTTAACTATATATCTTACGTTGCAAAATATTGCTTTATACACAGCAGCATATTTTGCAGAGCACGAGGTATTTATTTTTTTATTATTCAAGGAAAATTATTAATTTTGGGGTACACGCCTGTATTAAGCTAAATTTTAAGGTAGCGAAGCAGAATGTATATTGTTAAAAACTTAATTAACATATTAGACACAATTGTATAGTTTCAAATAAATATTTCGATTACGCTTGTTTAGACGTACTCTACAAAAATATGAACAAAAAGTATAAATAATTGGGCTGGAGGACAAAACTTTTTTTCTCAGTTATAATCATCATGTAACACTTTTTACTAGATATATTCGCTATTATATACGGCAAAATAACATTTGGTATCTCTTAACATTTTCTCTTAAATCAAAAATACATTTTAAAAAAATTGCTTACATGATCAATACCAGCACAAAAACACGTACACATAAGACAACAGATTTTCTTCAACTAACTACGTGTGCATAGGCACCAGCACTTAATTTACGTTTCCAAATCAAGTTTTATCAAGTCTATTACAACATACCCCTGTGACGTATAGCCTCGGTTTTCTCTATTTACTTATTACTTCGAATAAAAATTCTTAAACGGATATAGTACTTTTGATTATTTAGGCTCCAAAATTATAAAATTTTCTTCATTGGTGAATAAATTAAATATAATAAATAGTCGTTTCTTGCAGAGTAAAAATTTTATAGCGAAAATAAGTTATATGAATATATTTTATCTTAACTCAAGATTGGCATCAATGGTAAGTTTCCAAAAATCGTAATAAAATACAGTAACTTTTCGTGTATTTTAAAGTATGTATTTATTTTAGAAAAATACAATATTACTTCAGAGTTTGCATCACCAACTCAAATTTACAGTATGTAATTTGTTTCCAATGAACTTGTCTATATTCTTAAAGGTGAATTTTTACCGATATGCAAAGTTAATTTAAATATTAATAAAACGACGATATAAAATATTATGGAGACGGATGAAACAAAATTTCCCAATCTAATAATCAATTTTTTATTGCAGCAAATCAATCTCTGTACGAATTTTTTACTTATATTAATAAAAAAATATGTAAAAGAAGATTATATTACAACAACGAACAAGTAAAATAATTTCGAAAACAATTCATTTATTCTGATAATCTTTAAAATGCGTACTTTAAATATAATTACTTTTTACTGTCGTGGTACAAATGTAAATATGAATAAAACATTTCTATTATTTGTTTAGTATCAATAAATTAAATGTAACTTTATGAATTTTATCTCAAACTAAAACCACTTCAGTAATTGTAGTATTCGTCTTTTTAGAGAATGTATGAATTTATAATTATTTTGTAAGAATAAAATTATTGTAGATATCTAATAAATAATATTTTAACTTGGATATCTTTAAGTTCTAATAATAGTTGTTGAATCAGTTGATTGTGCTTAAGGTTTCGGAGGTTTGGTAACTTTACATGCAATCTCAAAGCACATTATCGGATTTAGTTTTGCATCTTTGAATGTGATTCTTAAATTAAGACTTATCGCCTGCAATGGAAACAAAAAAATTAACAACTTAAATAACAATGAAAATATTCATCTCTCTGTTAATTGTGGCGATTGTGTAGCCTGATATTTTTAATTTAATTAATAATAGATATTGCAATTAAGGGGTCAAGTAAATGGTCGTTTTTGCTCCAATTTCTTTTTAAAGAGAATATGAAGTAAGGAAATGTTATTATTTACCATTTTAGACTCTCTCAATTGCTTAAACAATAAAAACTAAAAACTTAAAATCGTAGACATATTATTTTTTGCTTCAGACGATGTTTTTTTAGCGTCTCAATTGTTTAAGTTATACGAAAATAGACTGGACTTACTGGATACGCCTTAATTATTGGCAAAATAAGATTGTAGGTGACTCTTTCGCCTTCTTCTAATGGACAATATGCATTAGTCAAACTATGACAGATTTGGTTATCTGGATGTTTAAATTCAACCCAAATTCCTAATGCATATGCCATAATTTCAATGGTACCCGATTCCATATCGTAAGCTAAAATAAATAATAGAATTTTATTCGCAAAAATCAAATACATTCGGGAGGATTATCTAAACTGTTTGTTAAATATATGCTTAAAAGGATTATAATCAAAAACATCATTTGAATTGTATTAAAAGTAATACATTTTTAGCAAATATGTATTTTATGGTATTCTACTTACGTGTATTATAGGTAATATTTGCGTTTGCATTAGTTCCTTTATACAATGGACACGGTAGTGCATCGCATCCTTCAGATACGAATGATAGCGGGGTTGGTACATTAGGAAGATTTTTGCCTAATTGTCAAAATCCATAACGTATATCAGCATATTTATATTAATATAGAAAATAAATACTAACATTGATTCACTTGGACGCAGGCTGCAAGTTGCAGAAATACAAAAACTGCAAATATATTCAACCACATTTTGCACTATACACGTATGATTTATTACTAAATATTCGTTTATATTAACCACAGATAACAATGTATTTTTTATCGTACGGATTTCAATTATTAATCTTTAAACTTTGATATTAGCTTCACCTGATTTTATTGTAACTTATGTACGTATAGTTGATAAGTAGATTAATTTATTTAAAATGCTATTTTATCATTTACTGATAAGTCGTAATTTGAAAATTATTAATTGAAATTATAATATTATATCATTGTAATCTATAAGTGCTTGGATTAATTATATTTATTATTAACTTATAGTTAACAAAAAATCCACGTTAGTGGAAATAATATTACTCTATTACAGATTAATCTCAAAATATTGTAGTCACAATATTTCTTAAATTGTTTTTATTCCTGAAAATAAATAACATTTTTTTTATATACTATAGAGCGATTTGGTGTGAATGTGGCTTAAAAAAATAATTATATATTAACAAATACCGTAACGATGACTGCAGGATTTTATCAACACTAAATATACGAAATCTGTTTGCTCCAAATATAGCGCAGAATTGAACCAGCCTCACATTATTGATTCGTCATTCATACTCTTCTACTCACTAGATGGTAGGAGGATGTCCATACGCCAATATTATTTTAAATCGGAATACAAGGAAATATGTATGTTTGTTTTACGACTAGTAATCTAATCTATCTACATATGTATATAGCTTAAGATATAGAAAGATTCTAAAGAAAAAGATTATGTAATTTAGTTATTTCATAATTTCAATTTTTTACAATATTTTCGCAAAATAGCTACAACAGTTTAAGATGATCTAGTTGTAGCTGTTTAATTTATTTAATTGAGTTATTTTTGAAAAAATTATGACAAATTAAGATCTAGTTTCAAGCATTTTACGTATTTTTTGTAAGTGCCATACATATATCTAATAAGATTGAGATAATATTTGATTAAACATTACACTAGACGGATTTCCATCATATTTATTAAAACAAAAATAAGAATGGTGTTTGGTCTGACGAGGTTAATACACTCAACGAAATATACATTTCCTCTAGGCTCTAGCATAGAGAGAACATTGAATAATGTAGTTTATATAAGATATGCAAAATGTTATATGTGAATATGACAAAAGAGTTTGTCGGCAATTTGCATGAAGATTACTTGGCACTGGCAAGCAACATGAGTGTGAATGGAATAAATTCGATTTGAAATGCAAAATCTTGAATAGTTTCAAAGCTTCGATGACAGTGCTCATGTGTTTTATTACAATTAATTTAAATACATGCAAATTGCGTTCGATTTTTCTTTTCATCGTCACAGAAACTGTTGACAAATAGCCCAATGATGTTGTCAGGTGCTACTCGATCTCCTAGAACATGAATTTGCTTTCAGTTTGAAACATCGGCACGGTGTGAATCAGAAATAGAATTATACAACACTACTGATTGAAATGTCGATTCATTACTGAATTCACTTAAAGTAATTGTATTTCATACAACAGAGTTACCTACAAAAAAAGTCGTGGGATTTAAAAAATTGTTACCACATTTAGATCAATATTTTTCAAAATCATAATATTCATTACAACTACACTCTTTGTTTTATGGAACCTTTCAACCCCACATGACTTTAGTATATGATGTGTTTACATTTCGTCCTAATGTTACAATATTTATAATCCATGTTTACTTTCCTGAATATCCGTGATAGTATTTCGTATTGCAGCATCTTCGGCACGTGTATGCCGTAGGCCTTTGATAAAATATTGATTGTAAATAAAAAGATTCGCTGGCCCACGATAGATTTCTAGTAGTGTCAATATTTCTCCACGAAAAATGTCTGCGAGAGTGTGTTTGTGTTGGGCGTGGGACATGATCCTTTTGGGCTCCGGATGCGACCCGGAAAACCCCAGGGTTTGTACACCCGTTTATGTCAACGCGGAGAAATGCTACAAAGAAAATACCAAACCACACTCGCCCTTCACGCCCCCACTGGGAATTCCAATGCCATCTTTTATACATTCCCTTGAAACAAATGCACTGTGGGAATGAATTTCGAACAAATGGAAATTTTTTCAATTTTTTTCTTCAAAAATTGTTTCCAATTTATATTATATCCAATGCAATTGCATTTTTTATTTGTACAAACAGAAGGAAGTTATGAATAAACAAACTATTATCTTTTTACAATTTATAAAGTTTAAAGATTTTAAACAATTTCATAACATATTTATATCGATTAAATAATTGTTAATTGTCGCTATAAATGATCCAAAATGAAATTATGAAAACATACCAATTTTTATAGCAACACATTTAAAAACAAAAATAGTCTGCCATACCATAAAACCACAATAAAAAATAAAAAAACGTATAAATACATAATATATTTTCAATGATTGAATAAATAAGAAAATATTATTTATTTGAGCCAGTGTTTTGTTTATTTTATGTGCTTCTGTTAAGGAGAGTAAATAGAAGGATTGTTTGTTTGTTTGAATTTCTGTGTGACAATATAAAAACAGGAACGTGAACTTATCCTATGTAAGTTGGTTTGATCTGAAACGAAAAACTACTTGCAAATAATAAAATAAGAAAACAAACCGAAACAAAAAGACTTTTAGCGGATTTCGTTGAAGAAAAAAAGCGTAAAATCCGAGGAAGAGAATCTCGCACAAATATAAGAACGCAGCACCAGATACCAGGATAAGATTAGATCTGGCAAAAAAGCGAAGAAAAAAGAAATGATACCTATATAATATACCAGCAATTTTGAATGCGAAATATATTTTGTCAAAAATAGAAATTGCTTTTACATATTTTTATTAAACGTATCTCATGAACATGAGGGAGTATATATATATATATATATATATATATATATATATATATATATATATATATATATATATATATATATATATATATATATATATATATATATATATATATATATATATATATATATATATATATATATATATATATATATATATATATATATATATATATATATATATATATATATATATATATATAAAAATATTACATTTTTTCCTCAAATATAGCACATTTCCGTAGTATTTGGTGTATAAGTATTATATTCTATAATATAAAATTACTTTTTACAAACAAAATTAGAATTAATTAGAGGATAATATCTAAATTTTAATACTCAAAACATTTTCAACCATCGGATTTCGTTTTCAAATGAATAACCTTTGAAATAAACAACATGCGGTTGAGGGTATATAGCCAGAAGATTTGTTTAATTAAATCTCTAACTTTGACGATTCCAGCCATTGTGGGTTACATTTTACGCACTTGCGCTTGTTTCATTTAAACAATTTAATGTTAAATGAAATACACGTTTGTAAACGGCTGTCCAGTTTAGATATTTTGGGTTAATTGAACATAAAAGGAAAATAAAATATTGTTTTATTTTTACTTGAATAAATGTGATAAAACAAAAATGAATTAAAGTTTTTTCATTTTATTTTTCCGCTTTGCATTTCAAGTTATAAAAACAGCTATTACATCCCTTAAGTATATATATTCGCAATTTTGGAAAGAATTGGAAGTTTATTGCGTAGCTATGAAGAATATTTATTTAAAATTTATAAATAATACCAAATTTCTGTAGGAATTCATATATTTTTTATTATAATTTAAGAATGTGTGGTGCTTCATCCTTTTTTAGCACTTCGATATCAATATTTAATCAAAAATGATGCGTATTTAATATTTCCGTTTTGGTTATCTCAATTATCAATATAGGTTAAGCTGAAAACCGGAGTAAAAACTATGAAGTGGATAAATGAGATGATAGCAATCGGACGAGTGAAGTTGGCGCGGCCGCTAGCGAAGGGCTGGTGCGAACTCCACTCCACAGTTGACAGGTGATGTATGAGCCGGCGCGTTCTCCATAAAAGCGCTGATTTCCGAATCGTCGCCGGCGATCATCCATCATAATCTGCACGATGCGTTTCGTAATTTATCTTTTGCTCGTTTTCGCCCAGGCCAACCCGCTCGCGCTACTGGCTTTGTTAATATTTCAGAGCGGCGAACAATGAAGTGACGCTTTAAAAAGTGCACAGGCGCACGCATACTTCGATGACGATTGCGCCAACACTGAAAAATGATTCGGTTCGGTCGCCTAGCAGCGACACAAGTGGAGCACAATTCGCGTTGGCTCTTTCATTGTGTGCAGCAAAAACGGTTCAGATATTATTTGCTATTCACAAACGAAAATGCAGATTAAGGCTATCAAACGGAATTTATACGAACTAGTCTACTAATGGTCTTCTATAGTCGCACGCCGACTGATATATTACCCAAATTATTCGCGTTTGACATTCTCGTTTTTGTTTCATTTTCATACAAAAAACTGCTATTGCACCAATTTAACCGAAAGCAATTAGTAACGTTATAATATCTATAAAACATCATTCACTGAACTTGTATCCTGTCTTCTACAAAGTAAATTTTAACATTCATACACTTTTTCCATTAGGTATATCTGTATTTTAGTACTACGTATAAGCAAATCCATTGCAGAACACTGCAGATCTTTACATTTTTACATGTCTAATAACGAAAATGTTTCTATATATAGACATCTGAAACTCAAAATATATTTTCCCTTTTCTGACCAATTGGGGTCTAATAAAATATATATATATTTATATATATATATATATATATATATATATATATATATATATATATATATATATATATATATATATATATATATATATATATATATATATATATATATATATATATATATATATATATATATATATATATATATATATATATATATATATATAACGAGCGAAGAAAATGATTTCTATCAATTTTATTTCAAATTACTTTACTAATAATAAAAAAAATCTGCAGATTGAGGATATATATGCGATATGCGTATGTATGAGCAAACAGTGTAAAATGGATGAAGATGATAAATGACATGGGTGGTGTGTTCAATATAAATTCAAGCGAAATTGATTAAACATTCGTTGGGTTAGTTATGGCATATCAGTGTTCCACACCAGGACGACGCAGATTGATATGTGTTTGCTTATACGTACGTTCTCCTCTCTCATATCTTCGTCTCATTAAAATTTCATATCTTCTGCACCGCGGGAGCGCCAGAAGTAGAGAGGCGCCGAACACATCAGTTGCTCGCAGCCACCCGGTGCAAGCCAGATAGATCCACAATTAATAACACCATGAATATTATTCGACACGTTCGCATCATTTTTCTTTCATCAGCGGCACGGCTGTAAAAAAGTGAAATATGTTCTGAACTGCCACGGCCATAATATCTCGAGAAGTCGCGGCTTAGCGCGCCCTTTGTCACTGTCATATTAACCCAAACTTCAACTACATTTACACCAAACGAATGCGTCTCTAATTTATCTTTTATTGAATCGTACTGATTAGCATAAAATTACGATCATTTAACCAAAAACTATTTTTCCTCAATTAATTTACACAATTGTAAATCATTGAATTGTTATAATTATATTTGCGAGTTTATATATTCACCTGCAGTGTTTATATATTTTATTATTAGGTATATTTAAGAATATATAATTATGCATTATGCCATATTAGCAATTATTATCGCCTGAAAGTTTTTAGTTTCCAAATAAATTAAAAACCTAACAGAATTCGTAGATATATAATATTTTGAATATTTTACTAAACTTTGAAGTTTTCTGTATCCGTTTTATATGTTTTTCAATAAGCCATTAAAACGGCTTTTCAAGTGCTAGTTGGGTCATTAAAACTAATAAAGAAATGTCCATTGGAAAATTGATTTACGTTTATGAGCGGCGCAAATGAATGCGAACTCGTATTACGCGATAAATTGGCAAACGATGTATATATATATATATATATATATATATATATATATATATATATATATATATATATATATATATATATATATATATATATATATATATATATATATATATATATATATATATATATATTTATATATGTATATATATATATATATATATATATATATATATATATATATATATATATATATATATATATATATATTTATATTTATATATATTTATATTTATATATATATATATATATATATATATATATATATATATATATATATATATATATATATACCTATTTATAACTAACATTTGTTACAAATACGGTAATATTTAAAATCAATATTTCCAAGCCTAGTTTTGTAATATCGTTTATAACTTGAACCATTTTATTATGATTATTAAAGGTAATAGAATCAATAAAAAATACTTAAGAAAATGTATTATATAATGAAATATACGAACAAGAATATTGGAATGAGAATAGCTCATAATTACGTTTAGATTTCATTATATCTAATAGAAATCATAGTAAAATATTGTTAGCTATTTTTTTCTTTCGAACACTTCCGAAAAAATAAATAGTTAATATGAATTTAGTGATGCTCAAAATAATTTAGCTCAATAATTCTTCTCATATTTATATAATAAATTGATAAGCTTTTAAGAAATTAAATATGCATATAGAAATTATCGGTATGCATCATAAACTAGTTTTTTTTTTAAATAAAATAAAATATGTTATCAGTGCTCTCGTTTCTACAATATTTCACTGGTCGATTTAGATAAATCATCTTTTTTGAACGATTCCACGAGCTAGCGAATATCTACGGATAAACGTTTGTCAGAGACTTCGGGCAAGCGTGTCATGAAAACGAGAACTGACATTGCAAATACGTCTGGCATTCACTCACTCAATCGCTGTCACTATCAATCATACCGCATTTTAAAGAGTGACACTTCGACTAAGGATACCAATTTTTATATGTTACGTTTAATTAATGTACAGGCGAATGTCATGTAGTGTATTCCCGAAAGTCTGACAGTACTCTTTCAATTATTATTCCCGTCTAAAAAGTATCAAACTGAAATCTGTAAATCTCCATTTTTATCATTAATTATTTGTGACATATATACACGAAGATAAATAACTTATTGTTATTTAATTTCAGGAAGCTAAATATTTATCGACTTATTGATATAATGTTCAGTTAATACTAATTTATGCTTTGTTCTTAATATTATATATTTTTGATAATAATTTTAATAAATTACTTATTTGTACTTACCAAAATGCTATATAAATGTAAAATATAAAATAAATCTTTTATCTATATTATGAAGCCGTCAGTGAAGTATAATCGGATCTTCATTACATCAGTTGAAAGTTATGAGGGTAAATTCGATAAAAAAATAAATTAACTAAAACAAAGACAATAATTAAAAAACATATATTTTATTATATACATATAAAACATTACAGTTCATAGACACATTCATCTGTCCACAGATTCCATTTTCATTCAGACCGATTATTATTGTATATGTAACAAATTGAAATTGAATTTTCTTCGTTTTTGAATAAAACAAATATAAATATTTCAGTTAAAAACACTTAATAAACACCTATGTGACAGCCATAAACTGTAAAAACACGTAACAAGGAAATCAGAGTTCAGTAAAGCGATGTACGAAGCTAAAAATCGCTTCATATATTATGCTCATTTTTACACTCTCCAGGGACCATTAAAAAAATGTTGAAAGAAAATTTACAAAATATTGAAAACTCTCAGAATTAATTTTTCAAAATACATGCAATCGATGTTTTTTTTTATTCACAATCTAAGAGATTTGAGTATAGTCCCCGTGTTCTTATACGTTTAATATTAATATTTTAAAATCCTTTCCTGATACGTATAAGAAATATGGTATTATTTAGCAATTGGAAATTATTTTATAACTGTCGCAAAAGATAGTTGCTATTTAATAGACTTTAGAAGATTATGGGAAATGTGATAGCAGTGCAAGCAGCAGTCATTTCAGAAGTATTGCAGTATTCATATTTACAAAATTAAATTAAAAGATTATATAAATTATATTTCGGCTTCCAATAACTGTTGAAAATTCAGTAGGTGTTTTGTTAGAAAAAATGAACACTTAATTTAATTAAATAATTAGTTTTCCGGCTTATTTTGTGTTACATTGTCAAAAGGAATAAGCAATGTGAAAAACCGCAATACATCCACCACGCCTTCAGTTAGTTATCTGTCATGCCACAGCAGAGCAAAGGCCAAATCGATCGAGTGACCTTTGCTTGCCTGCTTACTTTGCTGCACCTTTATCCTGCTCTGTCAGTGCATCTGATACGCACTCATCCACGACGACAGCCGAATTTATGATATTATCACTAGATTTTTTAGATTGGTTGACACGAAGCACACTTATGTTTGTCTTTATATCTGGGTTAGGTAATTACTTTACTTTAGTTTCGAGTGTTTAAAACTTTAGAATGTATTTGACGATGCCGTACACTGTTAGGACCATCCACGTGTATGTCGACTCGTTGCAGCTTGCATTTCCTGTAACACACAAAGTTAGCCATGCATTTTGCAAATTGAAGTTTTTACTACAAATAAATGAGTCCCTGGGTTCTGAAGCCATTGCTTGCAGTGAATATATGTTATGAATTATCTCGGTCGTTGTTTATTCAGTGTTTTAGTTAGTAGAATAAAACTTTCAGATATTTTCCATGTGCCATTGTTTCAATTTATCCTAACTTACATTAGTTGCCGTTATGAGTTTTTACTGGAAGTGAATAGTCAATTTTTGAATTCGGCCAATTCAGTTGTATGCAAATTTCAATCATCACAATTATCTCAAAATTTGTTCACGTCTAATCAAACGCTCAATTAATGAGTTTTTTTTTTCATTATTAACGTGATTCTTCTACAACCCCTAAAAATATGTATTAGTTCAAGTGGTCTATTGAGTTTGCGCGGCACAAATACGTAATATATTTGTGCTTTCATGTTTAAGACTTTTACACCGGAAATTGATGATGCTGGATCTCAGAAGGAAGAGTATATCCTTAGGCGAGAATTGTATGTGCTAATTATCCGTCCGGTGGTGTATAAAGGATACTAATCATGGTTTAGTAGATCTGACAGACTGCTGAATTGTTAAGCTTACAGAGAAACTCAAAGGACAAGGATTTGGCTATGACTTTGATGTTTTCATCGTTTGGCTTACAAATTATAAACAATGATAAAACAAAATAAATTTATTCAAAAGTAAAAATAATACAATTAAAACTAAAATAACCATAAATTTTCCTAATATATTCCAAATTAAAACACTGAGAAATGTAAAAATGTTAACAATTCTCTTTTATTATAGAATGCGATTCAGATTCCAAGTGACACAATACGAAATATAAAATTTAGTATATACGAATTGTATTGTTTATAATCTATATTATAGACTTTCAAATATGAGTATTGTTATGTACATTATACAGTATTTAGTATAATATTTATTATACTGGTCAATATTACAGTTCTCTCAGTGCAAAATAAATATATTTTAGTTTGTATTATAGAGCCACATAGCACACTATGATTACATATCTGTTATTATATGTAATTGTATTCAGCGTATGCAACGAATGTTAAATGTATGTAATATTTTGGATATATCTAGCTACATATACATATGTGCATTACATACCTGTAACATTTTCTTCAATATTTGTCTATCTATATACTATGGAGTATCTAGCACATGCAATATGAATATGAAATGCATATAAAACTATATTTGCCAATGTTAAAAAAATACGTTTCATATATATATAAATATATATATACGCAATTCATATAACTTTGATCTTCCTTATTTCGCGCAATATATACATTGTATATGAAATATATGTACTTGTACTATTTGAGATGGTAGCCTTCTTTCGTTATAAACCATCATATTTAAAAAATCTTCAACATTAAATAACACAATAAGATATATACTAACCGGGATAGTACACAAGCTCTTTATGAACGGTGTAGTTGGCGCTGGGAATAGTAAGCTCACATGCTAGATCTAATGGTATATTCCGGGCATCTTCCGGTAACTCTGCGGCTAATGAGATATCGAAGAGTCCATCCGGTTGTCGGTGCAACACTGCAGCACCTTCCAGCTCACTAGTGGTATTTCTAAACAGAAGAAATACGTCGTCAATTTTATACAAGAGGAAAACAGATCTAGGGTGCCGAATTGGAAGGAACCTTAACTATTTAACTAAACAAAAAGTATAGTAACAGGATTCTGTTCTATATAATAAAATTGCAAATACCATTTTCATCAACAAATTTTACTTTTAAATATATAAAAATGATCACAAGAATGGCGCATTGCGAACTTTTGATTTTATTCGATGTGAAAAATAAACTAGTCTATTCGAGTGAAAAATAAAACGAACACATTTAACTTTACAGAGATTTTCAAACGTGGATGTCTGATTTATGTGGCAGGTTTGTGTATAGCATGAATGAATGTACCAGCATATGGGGGAACTGGCAGCCGTCATCGCCGATTTGACAACTCACCCGTGCGCGGCCCGGATGCTCATCTCCGGTTGTGGGAACACGCCCTCCGCTGTACACACCACGTCCGACTCACCATCGGACGATATCCTCTGTTGCAAACGTAGACTTCGTTCAGGTACTGAATTCAACAGAATATTTCTTATTTATTATTAATTCGTCATATTGCCTACACAAGTCTATCATTGCTATAACTATATTACATATTTCGCTTCCTGTAAATGGACATTTAAAGAGATTTTATATATGGCGGAAAATAATCCAGAGACTCGTTTAATATTTAATTTTGAGTAATAAGTTTGCTGGTTTGAAATCGTTGCAAAAATATTATGCATATACGTATTTGAAGCTAAATGAAGTTATCTTAAAATAGCATATGTAAGTTTGGAAACTAAAGATTTATCTAAAATTGACAAGGGAATCTTATTACTTTGAAGCATTCCACTGTAAACCAATGTAACCAAGTTGCTGAACAACAACGCGTTGTTGGAAAATATGGTATGTGATAAACAAGAAGTCTACCCCTTTCTAAAGCACGGCTTTAAATATCTCTGGTATCTAATATTTCAGTTTATACTAACAATTTGGATAATATTTATTCTACCCATACGAAATTTTATATATATATATATATATATATATATATATATATATATATATATATACATAAGCGCAGTTTAAGATAGGATTAATGTGCTGGAAAAAGTTTACACAATTTTGTATCAGCTTTAATTGGTGGTCCGCCTTTGTAGATCCCGAGAGGACACCTGTAGTTACGTCCGTGACCTAATTGAATATCTGTTACCATTTTAAAATTCTATACAAGCATGAGTATAAACCAAGCATTGTTTTAATCATACCTACAATTAATATTCAAGGTGCTTACAACAAAATGTGTTCTGTAGACTATAGAGGATTGCCGAAATCTCTATTTGTTTCCCAAAATCGACACTCTGAGAACATAGATATATTAATCCGTTTACTAGGTTTAAATTCCATGTTTACATTTCAAGAAATACTAAGAGGTAGTTGTATGACTCCTTCAGATATTTCTGGTTCATTAATCATAAAATAAACAGCAATGTATTTATTTTATTTTGATTTAATCAGAAAGATATAGATCATTGAAGTCTTTACCAATTAACACAACGATGAATACAATTAAATAATTGTGCTCATTGTGTTTCATGTCTTATATATTATAACGATCACAATTACAACAGTTATTATGCGCATAATGGATTTTTTAGGGATTGGATAGATCAGTCGCCAACTTGGATAAATATTTGATCTTTTATAAACTAAGATTGCCGGATTTTGGTATTTATTGATCTTCTCTTGAGAGGTGAGTAAACATCTTATAAAATGTTGAAAGCTCGTTTCGCACATTATCGAAAAAATATGTGTAATGCGAACATAGAAATTTCAAAATCTTATTACTTTGAAGGGATTAATATAAACAGTTGAAGTATATTTTGGAAATAAACAAACGCGCTTAGTTTTAAGTCGTTTTAAATATGAAGCATATATGAATTCAATTCAACAAAAAACATTTTATAAGCATAACATTTAGTAGTAATAAAGATTCATATTTTCAAATAAAGGAGTTATGTTTCGATTCTAAGTATCTGGTACTTGTAGAAATTATAAATGTTTGGACATATTCTAACATCTTACCAAAGACTAACATCCGTTTCGATTGCCGATCTTCGCCAATGAACGAGCTCACGACGCAGGTATACTCGCCGGACATATCAGCCGCCGGTGCAGGTATATGTAGGGCACGATGCCAGGTATGCGCATCTTGACTTGCCCTGTACGCCAGATTCAAGCGGTCCCGAAGGATCCCCAATCCCTGCGGCCGTTGCCCATTTCCGCCTGCGATCCACTGGTACACGGGCCGCGTGTCATCGTTCAGATACCACTTGACCACCAGACCTTCGTGGTCGCCGGCCTCGTCGTCCAACGTGTAATCGCAGTCCAACACGACGCTCGTACCATGACGAGCTAGCGCCGGGACTCGTAACTCTCGGATACGGACTGTGTCGCCAGTGTGCAGCATTACTGAAACAGATAAATAGGATGCATTGGTTAAGATTTGCTGGTATTCGTATGCGAGACGTCTACTATCAGAAAACGTTAGCGCGATTTATCTTGCTTCGTGATTAATGAAGATGTATTTCTCTCTGATAGTTTAAATATACAGTCCGAAATCGGAAATTGTAGACGCATCCGTCAATAATTGATATGCGTATATATAATTAGAAAACCATCAGCTCTAAGTAAAGTAAAATTATGTATATTATTACTTACAACAATGTTTAAAACCACTTTTTACTTACATTAGTATACATTTAAAGAAGTACGAGTTTCTGTGAACATGACATTTACTAATTAACCAATACGAGACTTCTGGCACCATCTCTACCTAATCACTAAAACTTAACTTTTGAATTTATTTTATTTAAATAATCATATATAAAAACGTTTTTGAAGCTGGAAAACAATTGTGTATCGATTACAAGCAACTACAGAACTATTAAAAATAACGCATAATTTATTCGACAAATTCAAAAGAACTTTTGATATATTTAAACAACATTTATCGTTTAACTACGCCTAAAATAGTATTGTTTTAGTGTAAGCATATACTCAGTAATATACTGTTGCTGCATACATTTTTACATACGCTAACTTTATATATTTTTATCTAAATAAATGCTTTTAAAAAAGTTAGTCAAATTTTAACGACGTTCAGCTTTTTAGTATTGTTGCAATCATTTTCACAGGCCCTAACAATGATTGTAAATGTGTGTTTAAGTGATTTAATTAAAAAATGACAGCGAATGTTTTACTATAAGATGATAATTTGCAAAAGTACGTCTTTTCTGTATTAGTCGAACAAATTATGCATTAATTTTAATAGTGCCGCAATAGTAGTAGCTTTAAAAACGTTTTTCAATATGATTTTTTAAATAAAATAAAATCAATACTTTAGTTTTAGTAATTAGGTAGAGATGGTGCCAGAAGTCTCGTTTCGGTTAATTAGTAAATGTCATTTCTCAAAAACTCGTATTAAGCATTAATAAAATCAACTAGTACTTTTTAAAATTTATACTAAATAAAAAGCGATTTTTAAACATTGTTGTAAGTAATAATAAACATATTTGATTATTTTAATAGGTTTCTTATTAGTCACTGTAGATGGTGCCAGAAGTCTCGTTTTGATTCATTAGTAAATGTCATTTTCTCAAAAACTCGTATTAACCATTACTAAAATAAGCTAGTAGTTTCTAAAATTAATACGAAATAAAAAAAGATTTTTAAACATTGTTTTAAACAATAATTTACATATTTGTATATTTTAATAGGTTTCCAATTCGTGAATGTAGATGGTGCCAGACGTCTCGTTTTGATAAATTAGTAAGCAAAAATTTCAAACACTAAACTATATAACACAAGACACAATACTAGACCGAGCATGCTCGTTCCTTTTCTAACCTTACGGTTATTTATCGGAATCTTTCACTCTTATTTCAGTAAAATATTTTTGTGTGCCATGAAAATACAAGGTAGTTTGACTATGTAACCAATAGATCATCTTTGTATTGTGTATTTAAATTTATATATTTAGTAATATCTTGTGAACGGTTAAAGATATAGAAAAAATTACTCTAATATAAATGAAATATTATAATATTTCCTACAACTTTTATAGAAAAAGTTTTTTCGGTAGAAATACCAATTGCATTAATTCAGACTCTATTCAAGGAAGGTGTATTTCCGTTAAAATATTGAAATTGAGTTTTTCATGATTACAATACTTACTTCATATAAAAACAACAACTTTCTTATAGTATTAGGTATATATTCAATTATTTCGGGTGCGTGTTGCGTACAGGTGTTCTATAAATTTTAACTTTACACCTAATTTTATACAAATGCGATGGTTTTTAAAATTTAAAAGTATATTTAGAAAATTAAATAAAGGACACCTTTCGATTTTTACATCATCTTCAGAGCTAATATTATTTGAAGATGTAAAAGTCGAAACGCATTGAAAATATAGACAAACTACATATGTGAAACCAACCAAGTGTTTATTTTGTGTTTTAATTCTTAGTCAATTTTTAAAATGTTGCAAGTATCAACCACAAATTCAATTATTCTAAATAATATTATAAAAACCATAAATTTGAACCCTAACTATAAAACTAACATAATTAACAATAATAGAATGGAATGAGAACCTCCAAAAAATGCAATGACTTGTTTAGAACAAGTAAAGTAATAGGTAGGCCGTGAGCCGTCATCTATGTACATATACAACTAACTATACAGAGTGCACGCGTACCTACATAGTACGTACGGTTGACAGCTATAATTTTGTTAATACTAAACTTCTAAAAAAAGGGCTTAATATCGCGGTTTTAACATGTTTTTTTGGTGTTAAAAGTTAGCTAATATAATGGTAATTGATATTCAGTAAAGTTTATAGTGCTATCTGATAGAATAAATTAGATTTTTGCAAAAAAGTATCTCATTTCTAACCTTATACATACGTTCAATGTATATGGCGTAACGCAGGCATGGTTACATCAGCTCCTGCATTTCGTTTACAAAATTCGTTTATTAATTCAGTGTTTTTATTTATTTTCGCTAATTTGGTTTTTAAAATTTAATAAATAAATATTCAAAAAGTTCGCGTGGGGTGTTTTAAAAATTGTTTAAATACTAGCCATGATTACAAATTTATTTGCTAATGGTAAGGCCGACCAATCCACAACAACCAAAGGACATTAAGAAGAAAAAAATGTGAGTTATTTTTTTATATTCTTTATATTTCCCAGTTTTTCTGTATTTATTATTGTTATATATATATATATATATATATATATATATATATATATATATATATATATATATATATATATATGTATGTACCATTCGATTCGTTAACGAGTGATTAATTTTTTTCCGCGGTGACCGCGGGTGGAGTTGCCGCTATTTAAATTACACGTCCGGGGTTTGTATTCATGTACATGCAAATTGCATGGACATATAAATATATTATAAAATAATCCACATAAATGGACACCTGCACTCTGAAATGTATCTATCCTTGTTTATCTTATGTACCCGATATTTATTATGGAATTACTTGTTTCTACGTACAATCTTGTTAGAATTGGTCCGCAAGAACTAGTTTTTCGAGAGACGCCGACCAGAGAAGTTCATTTTATATCTGTTTATTGCATGAAAATCTACATATATAAATTGTTGTTAAATTCGCGTTAAATTGTTTAAAAATTGTGTCAAATCGCGTAAAATAGTGTTTTTTGTACTATAGTTAACGTATAAATAATTTACGGGAGTTTGCCAGTGTTGCTCGCCTACTTATTATAGCTTCGGGAACCTTCCATAGGTAATAGAGATTGACCTTTCGTTTAAAACTGGAAAAAAAGTCTGTCACTGATGTAGCGATTAAATATTATAGATAATTTAAACGCGGGCTTAAACAATGTGTAATGTTTGTGAAATGGAAATTGTATTTTAAACTATAGGTATATAGGCCAAGCAGAGGTGAGGTGGTTGTTTGCTGAGCTTAAAATCTGTATACATTTTGTGTACTTTTGGCTCTTCTATTAGAAGTGGTTTTATTGCAATTTTTACATGTTTTTTACAGTTTAAACCAGTAATTGTATATTAATGATAATAATAATAGTACGAGGCAGTAGAAACGTTGTTAATACTAAACTTATAAAGAAAGTCTTTCAAATCTTGTATGTTGTTTGCTGTTAAAAGCTTGCTAATAATTAATATTCACTAGAAATTATAGCGCATTTTTATTGAATAAATTAGATTTAAAAATTTGTTTATTAATTTAGTGTTTTTATTTATTTTCATTAACTTTGAGTTCAGAATTTAATAAATTAATATTATAAACGGTTGCGTGGGGTGCTTACATCATTGTTTAATTACTAGACATGATTTCTAATGTATTTGCCAATGTTTTAGGGGCGACCAATCCACAACAACCAAAAGGCTTTAAAAATAGAAAAAGTAAGTGATTTTTTTATTATCCCGCATGTGCTATGTTTATATTTCCCAGTTTATTTCTTTCTATCTTTATTATTGTTTATATGCCTATAAATGTATGTACCATCGATTCGTAAACAAGTGATTAATTTATTTGAATATTTCCGCGAGTGTTTATCAATTAGTGAAATGACTCGTAAAATTTCAGCCATTCCCTATAAAGATATTATTGAAAGTTTCTTAAAAATAAATCAGCATTTCCGTTTAAACTCTGTGATAGTAAAAGTGATTGTTTAAATAATTGTCGTAAATTCATGAATAGAAATTGTGCTTCTGAGTGATTAAAAATAAATGATTTCGCGAAATAAAATCCAGTGCTAACCATCCAGTCGCTAACAGGAGCAACTAGAACTTCAGCTGTGGTTGGAGAGGAACAAGTATTGGATTTGGATTTGGAATTGGGTGAGTACCATTTGTACTTGTAATATACTTCGTGCGCATCAGGCAGTGATTTTCTTCTATAGGATGCAAAATGTTAACAAAATCCACTGTCTTCGGGTGTACTTATTGTAATAATGTTCTTCTTCTATCTTCTTTTAACAATTTCTGAATACGGCGCGTATTCAGAAATGGTTAAACAACTGGGAAATATAAACTAATTCACTCATTTTGATCAATAACTTTTTTAATTAAATGACATTAATTAAAATTAATTAAAATAATATAAAATAGCACATGCCCCAAAAACTATGTTCAACTTTATAGAATAACTTGTTCCAAACCACCCCTGATAATTTATTGCAGAACCTGATGAAGTGGTGGTTGAAGCAATTCAACCTTACCATGGTTCATTTAACTTATTAAATTAAACAAATGTCTGCATATGTCTGAAACACGCGCTTTGGTTTCAAATATATGTGGTAGCACCTGCCCTTATATTACGGTTAGAACAAGTATTCCTTCTCGTTCCGTTTCGTTTCGTTTGTAAATAATAAACATTCCTCCCTGACATCGTTTGGAGCAACCACCGTTGGACTTCTAGATAACAACAGCAACATGAAGACCTTTTTGTATCGATATCGCGTACTGACCATTCACACAGAGGCAGTTCTGCTCCGGGTGCAGATCGTTGTTGTATTTCAAAATGATCGCGTGATATAGATTCTCGGGTGTTGTATTCTGGTATTCTGGTTGGGTGTTTAATTCGGGTCTCGGGTGTTTTGGGGTGGGCGGGTCGCGACAATTCAAGTCATATACCTAACGCTGATATCATTAGGTGTGACTTCATCAATATGTTAGCCGATTGTTGTACTTTTGACTGCGTCACTACACGTCGATCAGCATCTGATACGAGTGCTGGAGGTACTAAGTATATGCTCTCATCTTGGGGGTCTGTGTTCACTGGCATGCCGCCTATCGTAGCTTCCTTCTGTGTCCTGCTTCGCGTGAGTAACGTGTTCGTATAGCGTAAATCTGCTGGCGGTTGTGGACGTGCCTTAAGGTTGGATATACCGATAGGCTGGTCATTGCCAGTGACACGGATGGTCTGGGATGCGGTGTAGAAAGGTACATTAGCTCGTGCATGTGCAGGGTCCTAAGTACACGGTCGGTTAAATGAGATGGGTGGCACTTGTTAATATTGGCGCGTTGCAAACAACCGACTGACGAATCGTCCAAGAAAGCCCATCCGTACATTGTACGATGTACGGTGGGTGCCTGGTGTCTCTGGAACGGTTACAAGTCTCTCTACTGTACGACCAGGGTGCAGTAGTGTTAGCACAAGTGCCGAACTGGGTTCACTGGGAACCGGATTGATTTGTTGGTTGGTTTGACCATTTCGTTTGGTCATAATAATAAAATCTCGAAACACTGGGCCTGCCGCAGGAGCGAGGTGGGCCCCCAATAACTAACTGTACTTTCACACTTTCAGATTGAACGTTTTTCGGACGTCCCAGTCCTGGTTAACTGGGTGTCCCCCTTTTAAAGTATTCGCAGTGTGTGAGTAGACTTGCACACTGCACCCTTTGGCAGTTCGCCATTTAATCCAAATTTCTTTCAGATATGTATTTACAGGTGTAACATTGTGTCGTACCCAATGTTACAATACATCATACATCATGCACATCACAAAATTGTGTGTGCCCGTGCTCAGAAACACCAATTAGAATAAGTATCTCAAATAATATGTAGGGGTTAGAATATCTTCAGATAGGTAGGGCCTCACCGGGGTATACTCAAAAATTAACTAATTTATGAGTGTATCCCCATGGAGTTTACCTTGACGTGGGGGCGGGGCTTAAGCTTCTCTTGCTAATGTTTAAATATTACTTTAATAAAAATTATATTTCAAAAGTATTATTTTGTTATGGTTAGTGCGAGATGCAACAAAAAAACTCCAACCCACACACACGTACACAAACACACACACACACACACACACACATACACATATACACACAAACGTCATTCCAAAAATAGTCTTACTCGATTGAAGGAAGGTTAAAAGGTGTATTTCCGTTAAAATATCGAGATCGATTTTTTTCATGATTACAATACTTACTTATTACCTGGTATAAGAAAGTAATAAAAATTTAATGATATGCAAAACCTCCTGAGCTATGGCAAAGTTCAGGAAACCATGGTACTTTATGTAACTGAAACTACAGTATTTCATACGAGATATGTTTGTTGAAGATATCGTCGAGTCAATAATGGAAAAATGAAAAAAAGACGTTTCAGTTCATGATTCTTTGCTTGCTGTCCCTCGATTGCCTGCGACATTTATTGTCTGGGTAATAAATGATTTTCATTTCGCTCGTGCGGTACTTCTAAGTTTTTGCAATTATTTGCGCCCGCGTCCTTTGTAATGAACTCCGATGCCATTCTTCCTCATTCTTATGTGTTGGTTTTGTGCTATTTCTTAGTTTCTTTTCATACAAATAACGTTTCATGTATATTTTATTTTTACTTGTTTTAATTCTATTGTTCTCGCTTGACTTACCACTGTTCTTTCAATTGATTATTCTAAGTATATTCAAATGGAAATTAATCATAAGTATTCTGTAACATTGGAACTACAATTAGGCTTCTATTATCCATTGTTCAAAATACGATGATGTTAGCCTCCGGGGCTCTGTGAGGCTTATTAACCTCACTGAGTCTTACCCATAACACTCTTTTACCCAACTATTGTTAAACTACGATGATCACGCCCTACGGGGGTCCTGTTGGATTTACTTAACCTTATCTGACCCTTACCTACGAAATTCATTTAAAATGTAAATCTTATTCGCGTCTATGTACTGTTGAATAGACAATCTTCAGTAAACTGTTAACTTTAACCAGTAACTGTTAATATATTTGTAGTTGTGTGTGTTATGATAAAGTATAGTTAATAATTTGGGAAGAAAGTTATAAAAAAGCAGTTTAGATTTTATATTTTTTTCGACAATGTTGTTACGTTGAAAATGTATTTTATATAATTTAAATTCCACTCAAGATTTAAAGGTTCGTAAATGTTGGTAGAAAATATACAAATATGAAAATAACAAAACATTATTGAACTTAATTACGACAATATCTTTTCTTAATGTTTTATTTGATGTAAAATCTCTTAGGATTTGTTTATGATAATTGAAACATAATGTAAAATCTTGGGATATCGTGTGCTCGAAACGTTAATTCAAGCTCGAGACGCTTTTCATCAAAGAAATAAATTTCAATGCGTATTGATTTTCCGTCACGTAATCCCTCTCCCTGCCACGGCAAACTTGGATATGTTGTCCCAGTTTGAAATTTATATATGGGTATGCTTATAAAAAAGAAATCGATGTTCAGAAAACCCTAAGACGACAGAACTCATATGAAAAATTAGGTAGCGTCAATCATGAAACAAATTTCATGATATAAAATTTCTGTTATTATTTTACTAAGCTTTTATAAAAAAAAGCTCGGTATATTGACAAACTGGCAATAGAAACACTCTTCAAAATAAAGCGACAAAAAGTGTATTGTAGTAGATACAATATATGGACAATAATACGCGTATTTTTAGGAATACAATGGACATTATAAATGATAATGTTTGTTTATATATTGTATGTTTTACACGATGAGTTTTATTCTGTAATAAATGAGTAATATTATTCTCCTTTTATACAATTTTTTTTCTAAACTCAGAATTCTGCTTAAACAATGGGAAATATATTATTTGAATAATAAGAGGAATATTTTAGGGCAAACATACAAATATGTTTCTCATAACCACGCATCAGATATTAGCTGTAACGAATATTATTTGTCTGATTAGACGTATATGTTTTCAAGTAGGTTTATGTGTTTTTATGTGTGTATATAAGTAGGTATATTAATATCATCTAAAATATATAGATTATACCATTCCATATACGTGTAAATATAATTTATGGATATGATGATCAATAGAATTCAAAAGTATTTTAATGGTCAATGACACGCGAGATAGTGCAAACAAAAAAAAAACAATTTTCACTGTTGTTTTAACTTTAATGGATGAAAAATACTTAAATTATATAAGTTCATTTGGGTCGGGTTGGGTCAAAATCTTAAAATAGGCCGAATGGAAATGATGAGTTATTGAATTAAATGAATCGTGATAAAATATAATTCCATACAGTTATGTTGTTTCGTTTCAATATGTAAATTATTATTGGAAGATAAATACATGAGTACGATTAAATCGAGAATAAATAGGCAGTTCTGAAAGAATGTAATGATATGATGTTGTTTACGTTTTATACAGTGTACATGAAATTACTCATAATTGTAAACAGCGGACAGTTTTTTATTTTATTTTTTTTGACAATTGATGGACATTAATGTTTTGTTTTTGTTTTATAACGGAATCGAAGTTCTACTTGAACTCTTGAATCATTAAACTAATATTGCGCTACCGATTAGAGTCTATATTGAATTTATTTGATAATTGATGAACAATTTAATTTTTTTAAGTACATACTTATAATATTAATATTATATATTATTGACAAAAATTGTCGCGGTGTTTGTAAATAAGTTTTAATATATCTGTATAAATATGTCAATAGTTTTAAAGACTTCTACAAATCAAAATTACGATAAACAAGAAAACATGAAAAAGTTTTCAAATAAAAGTTGAAAAACTTTAAACTATATAACAACTTTTGTCATAAGAAATAAGTTTGGGTTGACTTTCACGAAAACAAAAAAAAAATGATATTGAAAACTTGTATTATAAAAAAATAAAATATTAAACAATATTTGACAAAAAATCAAATGTTATAAATTTTCACTAAAACTTTTTCGTAGCCCAACATTTCACCAAATTAAAATATGTATCCTACTCATTATTTTTTATGGTTGACAATATTGGAAAAACAGAAACATAATTCCAAAGTAACTGCTATGAGGAGAAAATTTTAGTAATTTTTACTTTTTATGATCATTATCAAGCTGATAACATGGTAGTGAACTACGATTTTCATAAGTGCCTGTTATCAACAAACTTTGACACGAAAGAGGTCAGCAGCACACCAGTTGTTCACTACAATTCTACCTGAATTGATTAAACCTTTTAACAAAATTATGAAAAAAGTTTATAGGCATTTTTCATTATTTGTACAATTTGTACATTGAATTCTTTTGTTAAACTGCACCTATTTTCAGAGAAATGCACACTTATCAAATAATATCATTCTCTGTGTTGTATTTAATTGATTGAATCCGTATATTTTGGGAATCGGGGACAGGTGAAATCGATTTTGTTGAATGAATTTTTAATTCTAATAATGCTACAAATATATGATTGAATACTTAAGCTCTTCTGAATTATGAAGTAAATCTCTTTTAGTGTTGTAATAATAATATTTAAATCAGTCTGCATTTAGGGAACACATCCAGACAAGATGCTGGCTCACATTATTAATGACGCAAGTGTAACTAGATTGAAATAAATGAATTAATATGAGTGTTCAAATGGTACATAAGTGGCTATGTAGATTGAAAAACGGAAGAAGTAATATAAAAGTAAATTATGACACATTGTTGTTTAATCCTATGAATGGACTATTTTAAATTTTAATACTCTAATTATTTGAAGATAAAATAAACAATCGCTACCATCATTTTGGTTTGTAGCCAAAAATGTTGATACATATAAACTATATATAAAAAAATAATAAACTTCGTTTAGTATGAATATTGTTTTGGTTGTATTGTGTTATAGAAATAGTTTTATACCTCATTACAAATTTAAAGAATATTAAATTATACACATTTTCATGATGAATAATATACAGTAAATAGAGGTTGTTACGTAATGAATTATGATTTACAATAGCTCTGAAACTGCTCTTTTGTCCTAGTTATAACTATTTATAGTTAGCTGCACCAGTATTTTCTCCATACATGATTTCATTGCCTTTAAAACAGATTATAAAGCAATTTAATCAATTCTCAAAATATGTATTTGGTGTCGTTATAAGTTTTCTGAACTATAATTAGTTTATTATTATTGGGATATCATACAACTTTTTAGAACTCGACGAATTTTATATATATTTCCATACAGAAAAAATCAATTCTTCGAACCATGCTATCATTATATTTCAACTCCAAAACGTATTTGGAAAGTGACTTTATAAATAATATTCTACAGCTCAAAACTTCTAATAAGTTCTTAAATTAAATTAGCTATTAGGTACTACGCAATACGGAATACGGAAAATACCAATAAAATGCTTGAAGCACAACAAACTCAAAACTATTTGGTGTAATACCTACAAAATCATATTACGCAAGGTAACAATGAATGCAATAATCAAAGAACAACCAAAATAGCAATCTAAAAGCAATATTGAATGAATTGCAAAATATGATTGGTATTTGAAGCGAAAATTTCCACCAATATTTATAATTATTTTAATTAAATATTTTAATACAAAACTACTAAATTTAATTCATATTCGTTTTATATTATTTTAAATATAATAACATTGTTTTACAACTACTAAAAATAAGTTATAATTATTATTTAAGAGTCGAATAAAAGATAATTCTGTAATGGTGTTAAGAGAATGAAAATTAATCTGGCTTCGAATAAACGCGGTGTTGATTGAACAATACATTTTGTAATATCTGTCATTCAAGCATATATGTGAAGGTGGTATGTGGGTGTATTGCGAAATATATGAAAGAAATTGGCTGTGGTTGTGAAATAAAAAGCTATGGGACAAGTGTGCTACGAGAGTGTGAATCGGAGCAACACGAACTACGAATAAAACGAATCGCAATTGATGGGTTGGTGACCCTGCGTCATCGATTTCATTGCTTTTTGTTCGATTTATTTTTTGATATACGTGATTGGTACACGTTTACCTGGAACAATATGGTACATTCGAGCATTACTCGTAAATACCACTTTATCTTTATACGTCAACGGCTATGTCTCATTGCTGCATTATCCAATTGACTTAAGTAATATATAAGTCGAAAAATATGAATACATGGAGTTATCAGCATCTTACTATTTTTTTTTTAGAGCGTCTATTGGCTATTTCATGCGTAAGAGCAGACTAAAGCACACATGGGGATTTAAAGCTTATATAACTAATATGAGATTATCTCTCTTTATACTTGTTCTTAACCAAAAGTCAGAACTGTAAAAACTTTATTTTATTGCGAGATATCACTGATAAGAATATAACAAATCAGTAATTTACAAAAGTAAAATTAAACTTTTTTTTTATTAGAGCTTTTAGTCATTTTAATATAATGCCCATTTGGTATCAATGTAGCGTCTGGCAGAATTTAATTTCTTGATGTTTGTTTTGTGTGCTTTCCGAAATTTATGGCCAGCAATTTATTTACTTTTTTCACCGTACATTTGCACGAACCTTTCTCAAGATTAATATTCCCATGTCGCTCGTTGCCTAGTCGGCTCATGAAATTAAATTTTCCCAATCAAATAGCCTTATGGTTCACATTGATTGCAACGACTCTAATTTGGTTGTTGCAGTTTCTTTCCTAATTCATTCAAGTTATTATTGGTGATTTATGTTTCTGAAATTTCATTTACTTTAAATGTTTTGCATAATGGTAACTAAAGCGTATTTTTAGCAAGCCATTATGCGATAATTTGGAAGCTAATAGTTCTTAAGACCAAATTTGTCGCCTCTTATTTTAACGAAATTTATTACATATAATAAGAAAGCTTGTAATGCATATCTGATAGAGCTTACACTGCAAGAGATAATGGGCTTGAAAAGCAATAAAAGTATTTTAAGGAAATAAAACCATGGATGCACTTTTTTTTTTAATTAATTCATAAATCTTAAATAATTATGAATATATCCCAAGAAATATTGTGAACCGTTCAATATTTGAGGAAAATATCTCAATTATTTTAATTTTTAATATGAAGCATGCATTTCTACATTTTGATTAAAAAATATTAATCTCGGTAAACGGCTTTTACTTAATCTACCAGTTAGTTTAATATAGGTATAATTATAAAGTCCTTTTTGCTTGAAATAAAGATACTTTTAAAACAAATTAATATCTATACCGTATAATATTAACATTAGAGTAAGTGCTACTTCAATTTTATCCTTTTAGTTACAAGTATGACAAATACATTTTAGCTACAAAAACACTTAATAATAACTATGAAAATATCAGTACTGTTATCAATTTGACCCGATTAAACGTAACTGATGATTAATAAACCCAAATTATTTATTTTACATAGTAGAAGTATGTTAACATCTTGATTATTAGAATAAATTAGTTTACCAAATGTATTTATACAGGATACATTAAAAGTAAAATAATGATTACAGTAGTCCTTATTATTCCACTACAGAATGATATGGGTAGCCATACATAATTTATTATCTAAAATATTGATAAAAAGCTTAAAAGCTCATACTTATATTAGACAAATAATAAACAATTTTAATAAACTATTAACAATATATTATAGTTGGGAACTTGAGTTTACATAATAACACAAAACTTACCTAAAACTAATAAATAACATAAAAATTCCGCTGGATAGCATTGAAACATTTCGTCCACCAAGATATACGTAACTCACAGAGCGCACAACACTTGCAACATATTCACAACTTACGAAAGTGTATCCACGTATTCCTCTCACCGAGAACTTCGCGTACTAAACTATAGGACCGACGCTTTGACTCCACCGACGCACTGCGTCGCGTCGCTAAAGTTCGACTGAATGTCGCGCCGAACACTGAATCTTTGTTTAGCAGTGTTGCACCCAGTGCGCTTGCGTAGCAATTGTTAATCTTAAATTGACCGAATCATTAAAGAATCATGTTGCGCGCCGGTTTTGGCTGACGTCAAAAGGCAATGGACATAGAAGGTACCTTCAGGAGCGAACAAAACAGAAGCCAGTGAGGTCCTTTATGTCCAGACTTACTTGACTAACATAACAATCAAAACGAGTTGTTTGTAAAGGATTTGGGATTGGATCTATATATCGTATAGCGAATTAGAAAACCAAAATTGAATGCTTTCAGCTAGTTTACTCTTGCTTATTTGATTTCGAGTTTTGGAAGTAACACATTACAATATATACAAGCAGCTTTTAAATTTGTTTAAGCTTTAACTGAATTAAATATAGCAAGCAAATACGCGGCAAAAATTACATCTATTACTGGTTAGGGTTAATATTAATTTATTAAATTTATATAAAATCAAATCAATGTCACACAGTTATCATATAGTATCAACGTTAGTTTTATTTGCTTAATTTCTTTACAAAGATCACTGATTGTCAGTGGTTAAAATAGCATTTTTAGTGGTTATAGTTAGTGTTATCCAATTCTCTTTCAAACAAATGAAATATACTTGTAAAATAATTAAAGCACCAAAGCAAACACATAAAAATATATGAATATCTTAAGTAATCGAAACAAAATAACTGGATAAGCTACTAACTGAACGAATATGTTTGATAATTGTCGACACTGTTCTGTTACAATAAATACGCTGAAGCTGTATGCCAGTGACGTCATTATACTATATTATTCAAAGGAGTACACTTATTACCTGTTGATTTTTCAAAATAAATGAGTAATTCGTGTAATATGGATATTATCGTAATATTGTGACGTATTTGTTATTGTCATCGTAATAAAAGCTTGACTCGTGACCATAATCTCTGCTTTGGTTTGAATTAAAATTTGATGTAATTGAATTGCGAATATGTATTATAATCTCTGCTTTGGTTTGAATTAAAATTCTATGTAATTAAATTGCAAATATGTATCATAAACCTGCCGACGCCGAGAATGAACAAAATATGAGATGAATACAGATCTGTCACACCGATGTTTCTATAGAGAGTGTGTTTCAGTACGTCGTCGCCAGTGAAACAACAAGAAATGATGCTATTTATGGAACTTAAATGTGGAGAATTACATGGCATAGACATAGTTGAATAGGCGAAACTGTAACTGTAAGATTGCCCTCCAGGTAGCTTACTATTTCGTTGAAGGTAAATCATAAATTTAGACGTGCAGTGTAAGTGTAAGTTCTACGCAACAAACCTTCCTTAGAAATTCCAAGATGCTTTCAAGCAAACACCATAAACAAGCTAATTGTGATGTCATATTTAAGAGAAATTGCGTTTGAATTTGAAAATAATCTAAATTTCTCTTAAATCCAATAAGCAAATTAAATAGATATTACGCAAGTCTCTGGTTGTGACACGTTTTGTGACGGTTTCACAGTGGAAGTGTCATTTGAATATACATACATACATACATACATACAACTTGGAAGTTAGTAATGCAAGCAATGAGTGTAATGCCGGGGCACTGTATTGCACGGAGTTCAATTAATGATGTATGGGATGTGCGACACAGTTCACCTGTTGTGTGTGCACTTCTATTCCATCGAGAGATATTTCAATTTAATGCCAGGATTGAAAGATTTAGTTCTGATGAGCTCATGTTCAATGTAATGATGAGGAACACATTGCAAAGACAAATTTAACTGTAAATAGAGACAGGAACATTTATAATTAGTGAAGTTCGTGCCAATCAAACTACGATGTATACATATATATATATATATATATATATATATATATATATATATATATATATATATATATATATAATCGTCAATCTCACAGAAATATATTTATTTAACGAATTTATCTGTTTATGCTTGGTTTAAGGCAATTTACGGAAATTAATGTTATTATAGCAACAAAATTTAGTTAATTTCATTTTCTTTATATTACTAAAACGTTTTAAAGTTGCAGTTAAAGTTTTTTTACTTATACAGTTACATCGTGTACCTATACCATAATTTTATGATTGTTTGTATATGTATGTTTTTTAAAGAATATAATGAGCATAATGTAAAAACAATTACTTTAAGCCCTGGTCTCTTCTACATGATCAGAATTATAAAACATGCTCTCAAATGATATCAAATAAAAGTATTTGTGACATATTCTCAAATAATATTTTATAATTATTTATTCTGTAAAATATATTTTTAACTTAGCTTTTGATATGACAACGTAAAAGTTTTGTGTTTCCTGTGAGTGAAAATTAAGTTCAAATTGCCACTATTTTATGTGAAAATACATTTGACGTAACATTTTGTAGCTGGAAGGGTATTCTTAGTTTTTCTGGAAATGTAATTATCTTTGGACAAGGCGCAGAGATTCGGGTGTCGACATATATGTCGGCAAAAGAACAAACTATATATTACACCTTGTGGAGACGAGTAGCATGATAACAATGTCACAGTGAGACGACAACCAAGCTAAGAAGAACTTGGTTGTAACCCGAGCTGAGGCAACGCAACGGTGCGGCGCAGCGCGGCACGACGGCCGACCCGACGAACTTGGAATAAAATATCACGCCGGAAAGTTGTTGATGAGTTCTGTATACAATATACGTGCACATCACGGCGACGAATCACGCATTCCGGTTGCGAAATTCACCGGAATGTAATTACATTGCGTTTCCTTTCTTTTTCTTTCTCAGTCATGTTCACGGCCGGTACGACTCGGCCTGCTGAAAACTAAATTAGCTTGTCATGAAAACATAGATAAATAAGCTATATAAAACATACCCAACAACTATATGAGTATACATTTACTTTCCTCGTCAACGTCTACGTTGTAATCTTATTTTTAAAATATATAAACTGTATTTACATGGGAACACAATTGTATTTTTGAGGATATACAGACATATTTACCTCCAAACAACTACTAAATAAAAACAATCAACCTTAAAAAGTACCTATATATCCACAATCATCGATTAATTTGTATTTTCCCTGACTATGTATATTTACAGTAATTAACTATATAATTCAGTCAAAGCGTTGAGCACAATTAATCTTGAGAGCACCCAATCAAAGAAACCCTTACAAATTCCCTAACAAGCAACAACCAACAAGAACTCTTTTTAGTAGGGTAACACGTTGCGCAGTTTCACTAACACAAAATAATTACGTGTGCGATGTTTTGAATAACCTGTTATTGCTTTGAATATACTCAATATAAATAATGTTTAATAGTATATGTTTTAATTAATTAACAACGAATTCACTTTTAAATCAAATTGGATTGGTCCGATTTACAAGACCAAAAAAAGTTATACATAAAACTGTTTCTAATTCGACTACTTTTACGTTGCCAAAGTCTTTCGACTTTATTTAAATAAAATCTGTAGATTTTTTCAGTGCTTGAGGCAATACTTATGTTGTGGTTCATTACGCGAACAAAATCAACTTTAAAATTAGAATTAAAACCCTTTAGGAAATATTGTTTTTTTTATGAAACATGAGACAACTCTCCTAATAAAAAAACACAATTTTTTATTATTTCAAGGATAAAGTTTAATTTTGTAGATTTTTATAATAAAAGAAATATTTATGTATTTCGTAAAATTCTCAAATTTATACTATTTTAAATCATGGTTAATTAGGTAGAATCCTATAAATAATTATTAATTTAATTATTTTCTTATCTTACAATGTGCAACATTTCAATTGTATAGATCAGAAAGCCAATAACATTTGGCAGTTCGAGACCAAGCGAAACATATTTTCAGGTCATTTATTTTATAGCCCTCAAAACGTAATGAACTATAAATAATTTAATGGAGAGAATCAAAATGTTATTAAAGTAAATTATAAATGTTTCTAATGCAATATAATAAAACTTCGTCCATACGTGTGTAGAGGGGTTGTGTAATGGACAAAACACCCGCTGCACGAAGTTTCAATTATAAGCACAGCTTGAGTTCACAACAAGGGATAAGAGAGATGGTACGTTGGCTCTAAGCTCTAGCTGTGTACTCCTGCTGAGCCGGACCCGAACCCGCACTCGCACCCGCACCCAAACCGACCTAACGAAGATGAATGCTGTTATTAACACCACCAACTGCACTAAATATTACTGTTCAATATAGTGGCGAGGTGACCAGATGCTCTCTAATACATCAATCACACGTCTTTTAATAATATTCAGTTACGACGATGAACCAAGTCAACCAGTTAACAGTTGTACGGACCAATATTCGCTTTATTTATTCGTTTTATATAATATATAACTCATATATTTGAATGGATTCTCGTAAAAAGTATTACTTCTTTTCCGATGAAATATTTTATAGCGATTTTAATTCATAATATGAGTGAGCAATTTGTGCTGCTCCCAGTTAAAATTCGATTAGCTCTACACTTCACCTCTAATAAAGCTCAAAAAAAGTAATTTAGTGTACTGATATCGACAAGTAATCATACATTATTTATTGCTGCAAGGAACCAAAGAATAATTATTTTTAAATTAAAAACAACAGCTTTCGTTTTGATTGGTTGATTAATACATTAATTGAATGTGTTGACTATCAATTATCAAACAAGTATCACGGATTGCATATGCTTTGACGTTATATTATTTATACGAGAAGCAAATCAAAGAATAGTAAATAATAATTAATCAATTCATAGAATTGTTATAGTATCTGCAGCTCGAAATATCTAATTGCATAATTACGAATGATTATAATTGTGAACGCTTATAAGAAAGATTCAATTAAAATTTGTACAATCTTACAAGTTTAATATGGAAATAATATTCATCTTGAATAATTACGTTTTATAATGGGACACGTTTATTTGAGGATGGTTTGATGTTATTGTATAAAATGAAACGAGTGCACTTCAGTGTCCAATTAAATTCTAGCAAACGAACGCATTCTGGTCTGACCCAGTTTAGACCAACGTTCCGCACCTACACCCCCGCACCATACATACATACATATAACCCATAATAAAAAACGATTATCAAGACTATGTGAAAAAGTTATATAATTTGCATTTTTACATCGGTTCGTTAAAGCTTAACGGCTCGCGGCTGTTCGTTGACTGCGTTCTTACTCCTGCAGAAAATCATGGAAAATGCATTCGTTATTTATTGAAAAAGTTTCATTAATAATAATAATAATAAAAAACATATTCATTAGCACATTTCATTTTTAATGAAATAATTATTATTTATCCTTTTAGACTGCAAATCTGAAGTAATTAAAATAATTTTTTTTGTACAATACGTAAATCAGAATTATTATTAAATACACAACAATTTTAAGAGATTTTAAAGTACTTTCGAACTCTATTCGAAAGAAACGATAAATAATGTTTGCAATTTAAACATAGAAATAATTCCTCTAGACTAATATAAATTAAATTTGTCATCCGCATTTGAGATCAGAGGGATTAACGAAGGTGAATAGCAGTATTTAATAGTGAATAATGTCAAATGTAAAAGGTAAATTCCGAAAAGTAATTCGGTACACAAGTGTAATCTCCTTAATTGGAACAACCATTTGACTTAGTGTGTGTTACGCGCATTGATCCACCCCATTAATTATATTATATATTTATTCGGGCTCAGAAGTACTAGCATCATAATTATTTAAGTTCATGAGGTCACGGGGTGGTGGGGCGTAAGACGTACAGAGGTAAGCGTCGCGTTCGACTAATTAAACTAATTTAATGAATCATAAAGCGGTCGTGTTACCGCAACATAATTAGTCCCGGGTGGCCATGGCTACTGCCGCGACCAGCGCTTTTCTCATAAATTCAATTTGGAGATGAACAGACATGGTCTGCCTTGACCATTTATACTTTGTACGTTAGGTACTCACCCACCAACTAGATATAAATCAATTTTAAATTATTTAAACACCGCATTGCATTGTCGTTTATCATGGCATTTCATATGCACACGTTCTCAGAAAAATATGAGTGTATGCACAAAAAAAAATAAAAATTGCACTCTACTACCGTATTTTATGTTCGCCATTAAAATTATGGGAAATAAAACTTTATTTTATCGTTGAGGGCTCGGCTGTTTTAATTGGAGCTTCTGATTCATTTTATATACATACCTACAACATTTATTGACACATTTCAAGTTGAAGGGTGTGCACTCAACTGTATTTATATAACGAACAATGCTTACATATTTAGGGTTGGGATGCGTAAATAAAACTGAGATCTACTCTTAAAATGGTATTTTACGTAGACAGGGAAGTTCCAGAATGTAATTATTCAGAGAGAATTAACATGATTACGTTGCCAATTACAAAAACATCTATAGTTGAATTATTTCGATATGAAATGCAGCTTGTAGTGTTTTCAATTGACTTTGTTGCTGATTCCCGTATTTAACTTTTTTATACGTAGTTATAGAACCTAATTTATAGTAATGTATAAATAAGATAAGAAAATAAATAAGTGCGCTAGAAAACTTGTATAAAATAATCGACGGAGTTTGGTTTTAAATAAAACATATGGAGCAAAAATGTTAGTTGCTGTATGCAAATGCAACTGGATATCGTCTCTTATATCAGTTACATGTTTGTGGGACACCAGGCGCGTACGTACACCTTAGCCATTATCACGTACTGGTGCCACGGTGCACTTACAGAAAATTCAAGAAAACTACCACAATGCGCTTTATTGTTACAAAACGACACCGCATTGCGACTTCCGTCCACCACTGCACTACTCATTTTAATACATATTCGTTTGTATATACTACATACATATATTATTTGAATGTGGCAAAAAGTATACATGCATATAACGTATGGTTATTTACACATGCTGAAACAGTTACTTCAGTTACAGAAAATAATAATTCTTCCCCACGACCACGAGTCTAGCAAATAAGTACAACTTGATCATATCAAGTGGAATATAAACTATTGAATTATAAATAGACGTAACAGTACTAGAAATAATTATCATAAAACAATATTTTCTTTTAGATCAAACGAAAAATCGTAATTTTAAACAGGTAGCCATTATTTATGACTTATTTATTCCGAACGTAATTCTTTTTAGCTCGCCGTACGTAGTACCGAAGAGCTTAAGTGTTTGTCAGTATAATTAGTCTGTAACACTTCCGGATTCAAAAATTTCCTTAACAAAAAGTTCGTCATTTATCGCCCAGATGACGAAAATGTAAATATCTCAAATACTTGGTAACATGTTGGTCGCTCGCTCGCTAGTCGTAAGATCAACCATCCTCACCTCTTCTCCTCTGAAGATACTAAACCGATCTCAGCCAAATGTGGCACACATATTGTGTAGGGGCCCAATTCCATCCGGTCGTAAATTAAATCCAATCAGAGCCGTACTTCAGGAAATATTGGGCCCGCAAAAAAAAATTTTACATCTTAAAAAGCACTTAGAAAAATAATAGTTATACCAAAAAAATCTACGTAATTTTCTAAATTATTTGATGTATTTAAACATTTTTAGATTACAACTGAAAGCCGTAAAAAAATAATGGACTTGATAATTTTTTAAAATAAATCAATTATAAGAATATTAATTATACCAAACAAAGCTACGTAAAATTACAATTTTTTTGATGTATTTAAAGTTTATTCAAGTTATAACTGAAAGCCGTAAAAAATAAGGAAAATAATAATTTTGAAAATAAATAAAATCAATAAAAAAATTAATTGAACTGTTTTTGTTTTTTTCCGGCTTGCGCGATACTTTAACTAATGCATATGACAGTTGATATTTTAGATTGATTACTATATCGTTGTTGATTTGATTGTTACTTCGATTATTTTAATTATAGTGCAATAATAGTTATTTATACAGAAATTCGACATGCCAAAGTTTAGGCAACAGCTCGCCGACGCCAAGTATATTTTTTATAATAACCAAGGTATGAATAAAGTTATTTTTGATTAATTACTATGCCATTGTTGGTTTAATTGTTGCTTTGATCGCTATAAATATACTGTTTATTTATTCAGAAATTCGCCATGCCAAACTTTAGGCACTGGCTAAGCCAATGCTTGTTTATTATTCTCATCGTTTTAATATACCTAAATTTGTATATAACTGAACTAGGTTGCGAAATAAATTAATATACTGCATAAAACACTTCAACAGATCTTATATAAATTGCGTATACTAAAATAGTTGTGTAGTATATAGCGCTAGTTTCGGAGAGTATAGTTTCTAGTTGCATACAACCGAGCCACTTTTGCTATATGCGGATTAATTTTAATTCACTTGACCTCAACTTCAGCCCTAGAGGAGCTTGTGGTTAGATGCTTACATTTACGGTGGCATATAGTGTGTCGTCTGAGAGAAAATTAACATCGTTTAGAAGCTATATCGTTAATCCATTATAATCAGAACATTAAAAAATATTATATAGTACACACTTATTTTTACACGGCAAAAATTAGAAAAGTTGATATAATTTTTATTAAGATGTTTATAAAGTAAAATTCATGACGACCTCAGGAATACTGTAATATAATTGTTATAGCTTTAGGTATAGCTTTGGTGTCGTAATTTTAATAATATTAAAAACTTTTATTGTTTTATTATATTTTTAATGTATTTTTGTTGCAATTGGAGCACAGCGCTCATAAGAGCAAGCGCAATCTTTGTCTCGCTTTATAACTTTTATTACCATGTAGTTTCAACTTTTTATATTTCTCAAACAAGTGTTGTTCACTTAAGAAAATATCTGTAGTGTCTTGCACTGGACTTTAGCAGGTATAAAATGATCAAGGTCAAAATATGTGTACAACATTCAAATCGTTCTATTTCAATGTGAAATGTGTCGCAAAATGATGATATGATATTATATAGTAAAAGAAGTAAGCTAGGCGCGCGCTCGTTCGCTTCCGAAAATCCTCGCGAGATTATCGAAGATGAATATTTAAATTGGATATCAGTTCGACGGGATTCAATGCAGGTTTCCATTCAATCTCGCCACATAATCCGATAAATTTTATTAAAAGTCGACTATACACTCACATTGCATACCTAAGCTCAGCTAAACGCCGAGGCCATATCCGAAATGGCCTGTGAAACTACGTCCATAGACAAGATTAAGTTGCGATTTACTTCGTTTCAATATTCTCGTTTGGTCCCTTCCCTTCGTTGCCAGATGAGGATTACGTACGCCACTACTAGAGATTCCTATTTCTTTTATTTCAATAAATATAGCAGATCATTTACTAAGGATCACTGCTGTTTTCAGATGTAAAAAGTGGCTATACAAATATAAATAAGGGACTTGATGGTGCTTGTGTTTTATAAGAAAGCTTAAGTTTTCTTAGAGGCCTTTGAAATATTTTCCTCGTTGACAATTCTATTACCAGTAGGGACTCATATGGTTTATATCATTCTATTTATTGGCATGGACACTATGGTCGAATGTTCATCATGTGTATCTATAAATTTCTATTTGGTGTGTGTAACACCGGCGCGGCGAGCCATGGTGGTGGATGATGTATGTGGTATCCCAATGGAACTTCGTTTATAAACTCATACGCTCTCACACACGTGCTGTGCTGGCTCTGACTCCGAGTCCCCTGGCCGTCGTTTATTCTAGTTTCAATGTTGCCTGCGCTATAGACTAAACAGGTCACACGAACACCATATTGCATTTGCAATAGTATCTATGTGTGTGTATGTTTGGTGAAGGTCTCGGTTTCTGTGGTATTCGTTTTTAAGAAATATCGCACACATTTATCGATCGGTGATAACGGTGTTTTAGAAATATACGTTTTATCCTTAACTCTTTTAAAGAACATTGGCCACGCTCAGTGCCGCACAGCAGTCTAGAGCAACACCTTTTCATTGGATTCGCCACAAAGACCAAAGGAAATGCAATGCTGTCAAACAGCTACCAGCTACTATGTCATACTCAGTACATTTATAAAAAGAAAACTTTGTTTCATTTATATATATATATATATATATATATAAAAAAATACGCTTTAGGTTTCTAATCGTCAACCATAACATCTTCAGGTGTATTTAGTATATGAACAGAAAAAGAACTTATTCGTAACTAAAGAATATTTTTTAAAACTTAGAAACTAATACTTAAATTGCAACCTATCAGAAACTGTTTGAGTAGTAAACAACATATCAGAAAATGTACAACAGAAAAAGCGCTAAGTTTTATTTCGTTTCTAATATAGAGTCGTAATTCTGACCGAATCTGTTGGCGGCTTAAAATGTTAGATGTCATTTTTTAAATGCTATTATCTGCACACGGTTTGTAAATTATAGAAATAATTACATTTGAATTGCTAAATTTTATTACTGATGATGCAAGTCTGAGGACATCTCTAGTTTTATTGGATGAATCGTTAACTTTTACTTTTTTATTTTATTTCGAGATTTTAACCGAAATACACCTTTTAACTTACCTTGAATATTTTTATAAACACATTTATTAGTTGCTGCTATCGAAATTAATTAATTTTCCTCAAAAATATAGAATACAGATAAAATGACTTTGAAATTGGGTTAAATAATAAAATGTACCTTATTAGAACATTATTTTACTGTAATTAGAATTGAACATAAAAATAAAATACAAAACAATTTTAAACTGCGCCAATTAAATAACAGTAATTGTTCTAAATGTATACGAAAGTTTTGTTTTTATGCGCGAATCAATACGGAAAAATATTCATGTAATCTAGAATTCAAAACACTGAAAATATCTATTTCATTATATCCGCGTGTATTCCAGTGGTGGTTTAAAAAATCGGTATAAAATGCAGCCACGCGGAAAAAGATTATTTCACTGGTCATATATGAACGTGTTGTAGTTTGTCATTGTAAACAATATATCACTGTACACACATTTTTTTTTCTGTCTGAGGCTCGCGGATATAGGTGTGTACATACAATACACAATCCTTTCTATGCAATATTGCAACAAATATTTCATTTTTGTGATAAATCGAACGTCACCAGGTCTAACAATGGCGACCAGTAATTAAACATATATGGTATTCAGCTTCACCGTGTCATGTCAAAACAAGCCGTTAGTTTTTATTTTCATATTTGCGGCAAAATCCACGAAATAATCTTTAATATTTAACTTATTCAGAGGTGAAGTTGTTTTAATTAAAAGAACAATCGGTATAAGAAATATTCCAATTACAAAATCGGTACAGAAAACTTCTCAGATTCAATCTCTCTTCTCAAATATTTGCTGGTCGAGTACGCTAGCAGTGCAACACGAACAGCTATAGCCAGCAGCCAAGTCAACTCCCTTCTGCTATTTAGTTTCGTTTCGCTTATCTTCTTCCCTTGGTGCTGCTGTTTTTCGCTCTAGTGAATTTAATTTCATCTCTACTTTAACTTCACATGTGTGCGCTGTAATATCGCGAGCCAAGCCAGCTTCGGATGGATCACACGTCACTTCACTTAAAACATCGCTCCAATACACTTACAAACGTTCTATTCACTCTGCTTGTTATGCTTATACTTTTGACCGGCTTGGGAAATTAATTTTTTACTTTGTGTTTGTTCAGTTTATAGCAGATTTTCCCGTTTCCTTTTTTGTTTCAATATTTTATTAACTTTCTAGTTAATCGACGAACGGTATAAAGAGCCAAGTATGGATTATATTTTATATACTACTTACATATTGTTTGTTGCAAACTTGTCAGATTTTAAATTATGTAAGCAAATACGTATTTTTACAAAAAGTAAAGAAAAACTATAACGTTAAAGTTTCTCTATCAAATTATCTACTTGCACCATAAGCGTATACAATTCCATGATTAAAAGCCGTAAGAGAACATAGACTACCACATAACCACAATAAGTTAGGATTAAGTAAATTCGAAATAATTCAGACGCTGATAAATGACAATGTCAGCCAGCAAAGTGGTGGAATAAACTTTCCGTTGACTTGTATGGAATGCACATCCAATGATATGACAGGATAAAAGATCGCGGTGTATGGTACAGCACTGTTCGTGTCTGTAGTAAGTAGTAACGGTGCTGGGCACATCTCACGGGATTCATTACGGCGGTACCCGTTTAATTATCAGACATCTCCCAGACTTGCACCGATGCAATGCGATGCGATGCGATACGGTGCGGTAAGCGCATGTGCATGCATCCAACCGAACCATTTCGGAATACGAACAGTAATTATTAACCAACAGTGCAGCGACTGTTGCACATGCATACACGATCGCTATTATCTTCATATGGTTTTAATAAGAAGTCTTTACCAATATGCATTAAAACTATCAAATCCTAACGGTACCTACTTTTAATAATTACTACAATCGTACACTCTTAGAAAGAAAATAAGTTGCTATAACTAAGAATTAAGTTGTTTCATTTTTCATAAAAATAAAGTCTGTTTTGGCTACTACATTTCAATTTAAATATGTCTCTAACCAATTTAATAAATAACGTCATTATGTGTAATGAAATATACTTGAAGAGATTCTTAATCTTGTGACAAGCACGAGAAGTATATACTTAAAAGAAAACTTGTGTTTTTATTTAAAGTACTGTTTAATATCATAAGTAGCAAGAAAAAAGATGTAGGAGACAAGGCATAAGCTTAGCAATCTTGTAGAGATGTAAAAACACGGACGGATGAAAGATTTAACAACAATGTGATTTAGATAAAGCTCATCTTGACAGCAAAGAAGTGAACGTATTTGCTTGTAGGAGCACGGCTCTATGGAATGGGTCGACAACGGTTTTGTCTGTCAGTCAGTCACTAGGACTTTCAAGTAACCTTTCTCATATGTGGCATTAATGTATTCATGACTCAAATCTCATATTAAAATGTCACCTTACTCACCAAATATCAATCAAAACGTCACCTACTACATATGCAAATATACGCTAACACTTAGCATTCGTTGATACCATCAACATGAATATTACAGTGGTATAATTAAATAAATGTTTTGTAAATAGAATTTTGATTGACACTAAAATTACCGGTGAATAACATATATACATATTTCTACCTATACCTGTTTCTAGTATTGCATTGTATTATTTCGTACTGCAGCATACTGCTGCGTACTGAATTTCCTATATGGAAACTTAAATATTGATTATCATGTATATTTAATTTTTATGTCTTTATATCGTTATTTAACTTGTGTTACTCTGCGACATAACTAAATGTAGTACGTATACAAAGAAAAGAATGTTAACAACGGTTCTTCTGTCAGATAAAAGATAAAATATGATGGCGACATTAAAAAAGTTGATATTAAACTTTTCAATTAAGTAAACAAATGAAAAGCGTAATTCTAAAAATAAATATGAACTGTATATCTATATAGTATGTTAATATAATGAAGGGGATAACAAAAAATGACAGTTACAAATAACCCAAAAATATCGTCAAAGAAAAATGTAAATAATAATATTGAAAACACGTTGGCTTTTATTCCCTCAAGACGCAACAACTTTTTTGATTTATTACTCACTATAAAAGCATCTGACATATCGGTGAAAATTCTGGCGTAGAAATTTTAAATTCATTTCCTTAACAAAACAATGAATGTTATACTTGTGGCAAAAAGTTGCCAGCTTATAAAAAGTAAAAAATTGAAATAGAAAGTTTCACTTTTAAGTATCACAACTTTTGTATTTTGTGTGTTTTTTCACTCTCCCTGTTTTCCAAACTTCGTAAAATACAAGCGCGCCAATGTCATATTTTTTAACCGAAAGTTTAATGCCATCGTAATAAAATTACGTTAATAGGAAGCGGTGTTCCAGGCCTTGTGCTAATGGATTTTAAAATAACATAAAAATTGAAGGATGACATCAAAGTTTTTTTTCGCGAACTTGTGCAATGAAGCTGGTAATTATTATATATTTTTTATCATATAATCTACCTACGTATTCATGTTTTGTTTTTGTGATGAAACTAGATCTTATAATTTATAATATTTACAAGTACTTATATTAATAGAAAATTTTAAATGCAATTTCATTTAAAATAATAATGAGAATAAAATATGGAAGCATTTACATTTTTATGAATGCAGATGTTAGTATTTTAAATGGATATACTACGCGAGCCAAATCTAGTTCGTTGTACTTTTGCCTGTTCTCTTTCGTCATTCATCATCGTCAGTGTCGCAGAATGCATATATATTTTATTACATTTCGAACTCACACGTTTTATCCTTCCTAAATGGTACAAAAAAGAGAGGAAAACGTGTGTGGATGAAGCGTGACGTTGCGCCAGTGGCTCTAGTACATAGGTACAATATCCATAATTCAATCATATTTATTGATATAAAAAATGTTTTCGATATTTTTACTGCACATAAAATATTATTGGTTATAAAATAAAGTACATACATTGATTGCCAAAGCACTCAAACATAATTGGAATAAATATATTTAAACTTCAATAATATTTGTACTTCATTTTTCTAATTGACTGTTCTATGTATTCAATTTCAATTTTTTCATTTTCTTTGATATTAGTTGCTTGGCTATTGTCCAGTTACTAATTCTTTTATTTTTGCTTTCAAATGATTATCATTTTCGAGGCATCAGTGAGGCGTGATTATTATTTCTGCTGTTATATATTCCTATATTTTGTATAAAATTTACTTTCACTTAATTCTTTGTAATTGCGTACAATCCTCTATTTAATTAGTAATTAGGGAATATAATTAATTAGACGAACGCCTGCTGGCTCAAAATTAATAACTCATTGATTGAGTAATTGAAGCAATGATCTAATCAACATATCGTAACTATACTCAATTGATACATATTGCAAGTTGCGTATACATAGGAGTTTTATTATTAATGATATAAATGGTAAACAATGAGAACATTTCAAATACAAATCAAAGTACGCATTTATCAAAAAAGTAGTTATAAAACAATTGTTGCAGTGTTCGCTAATGTTTATTTATATATTTTAAAATGGTAATTAAAAAACTCTTGTATATCAAACGAAAGTTTAAATTTCGACATGAAAAATGAACATTTTCATTTGAATTGTAGCGACTTCCAGATGTGCGTGGTATATTATTGTGAAGAACAAAGGAATATGAAGGTTTAAGGATTAAATTTTACTGTCAATTAACATCACATTTCTAAGGTTATATAATCATGGAAATGAAATATTTTTATTTTCCTGCTACATGTTTGAAAATAAAATTTAAATTAACGAATGATAAAAAAAACTTAAGTTTAAAAATTCTACTCATCCCACCCTGATTACGAAAATGTAGATAATCGGATACTATGGCGTAAACGGATGTCTGTACAAAGCAGACGAATTTTCATTCGTCAAAATGTTTGTTTTAAGTACGAAAATAAAACCTTAGGATATATACTACTAATATTTACATAATGTACACGGGACTAACCCTTGTTCAATCTAGAAATATATTATATATTTTATTCAGTTAACTCGCCTAAATTAACATACTTGTTTGCTAAAGGTCCGTAACATTGACTTTTCGCAACATGTTTTATTTTTTGTTGTTGTGTTTTTAATTAGGAATACGCGTAGTAAATTGTAACGCTATATCTACCCCCCTGTGCATAGTAAGCTGATGTTTTATTCATCTCTTAGAGACCGCGTGTGGTGAGCTTTGAACGCGGTTGATGGCAGTTTAATCTTTGTTTTAATTTTTCAGTTTCCGCTAAACGGAACCCAAACAAAGGCGTTGCCTAAAAAGACATACGACGTTTAAAAATACATTTCTGGTTACTAGAGTGAAAAAACTAAACATATATATTATATTTAATTTCTTCTTTATTTAATGAGAAACATTTGTTATGCAACCTATGTATCTGTGATACAAATTTATTCTTAACAATCGTGCAGTTATATATCTCGTATAGTTGTTTCACAATTAATACATTTATTTATTCCATGTTTGTTGATTGTTAATAAAATAGAACTTGAGGTCTTAAAACAACTTAACTATTTGTATCTAATGTGCAATTGGTGTTACCCCAAAAGAACCATTCCGAAACATTATGATTGTAATTTTACATTAAGGAATAAAGTCTTTTTTTTTTTTAAATATTGTGAGCTGAATTGTATTGCTATGGTTGTATCTTTATTTCGATCTATATATAGATTTATAGTTATCAATTTAGGAGTCTTTTGGGGGTTTTATAGAACATAGTATCTACTAATCCATCAAGTAAATTCATTGCGTATTTTTATGTTTCATAAGTTGTCAAAAGTATGATAAAACTCGTAGCTTCTATCATAAAATATTTATTTAATGTTTTGTGTATAAACTGGTAGGTGCATGATAAACTAGAGCCGGGATTATCTTTTGTACGCATCGTTTTATGTTGCTTTAAATGAAAAATTACCGAGTCATGAAAAGACACAGAATTAAATTTTAATGAGAAAATTTACATAGTATGTATGTAGATATATTTGTTTTAGGTATACAACTGAAAGATACCTAACGTATCTAAAATTCTAGACACATTTATACAAAATACACACCTGATGAGAATATTTAACATGTTTCCGATTTATATATTCTCCACTCATCAAATAATATAATATGCATTAAACGATTTATTTAATCCATTGGAAAAATAACGTGACTATAGTTTGGTAACCTAAATCACATAAGCTTTAAATATTGAAAATAAATCGTGAAAACACAAACTAAATATACAACAGGGAAAACTATTTTAATTAAGTTCACCAAAAATATATGTAGTTGTATCAAATTATTTCGCCATTACAAATATTCTAGCCACATGTCCATCTTAAGTCGCTGCAATGCTACTGGTTATTTATGGCAATCTTACATGCTTCTTTTTATGATAAATTATTAATTTTGGTATATTTATGAGAGGATTACAACTCTATTAAAAATATATTTCACGCTGTATTACATTCAAAGTTCAAACATTTTTTGAAACGTCAATATAAAATGCGTTTTGCGTCTTGCTTGTCCCTTAAGGCAAGCCGCTTTTGATACTACAACTTTATTGACGTTAAACCTAACAAAGAGACAGTTTGTATATACTTTATATAACGTCGTCTTAATCTAAAATAACAACATTCTAGAATATAACATAAAAAAATAAATAATATATTTTTTAGTATGTTTAACATTTTTTTAAAGTTTCTTTTGGAGCTCAATATTTCCTGAAATACAGAACGTATCATTCGAAAAGCGTTTCTATTCTGAAAATGACCGAATACTTAAATTCTTCGTATTTATATGTACGGCGAGCTAAACGATGTTTGCGATGCATCTTGTGTTAAAGCTGTTCTAAATATTTAAATAAAATCTATGGAAAATATCATCTTTGGCATTGAAATACGTGTTTCATATTCAGCAGCAAAATAAATATACTGAATATCTGAGACTTTTTAAATTAGATATTCTGTCACATCAACATGGCCCTATAAGATAGTCAATTTATGTTCTGGGCATACAAATGCTTATATGTACGTAGGAAATATAAATAGAAATGCCCGGCGAAGTCTTCAGTCTTCATATTTCAATTTACCTACATATATATTTACAAATATCTAGCTACCATATATGCATACATATATTGCATTCCGTGGCTGATATATTGCTAAATTATGTTTTATATATATATGTATATATATATATATATATATATATATATATATATATATATATATATATATATATATATATATATATATATATATATAAATCACGAAGTATTAGTATTGACGTGGTCATTGTACGTAATTGTATTTGATATTAAATAGATATAATTGTCTAATTATCAACTCAACAGATATGAGTTACTTAATTCATAAATGCTCTGCAGCATCATATATATTTTTGAAAATATATTCATAATTCTCTTTTAAATATTAAAAAAAAAACGTGTGGAGCCTGTTAGTTTGCACTTAAAGATAATTTACAATTGACACTATATTAAAGTGGTAAAATAACTATTGTAAATGAACTTTAAGTGCGTAAGCTCTGTCACCATGTCAAGGTCGGCTTCACAACGACAAAGGCCGCCTGCCCACCCACTTATTTATTCCTAGAAACATCCTTCCTTCCATCTTTGGTTAGTCTGGTGTCAGTAACGGTCCTCCTTGAAAGAGTTTGCACAAACTGCCGTTCTCTCGCTAGTAGTTTACTAGACTACATTGCAGATGCACAAAATATGGGAGAACCACCATAGCATAATAACCCCTCTTACCTAGCCCACTTTACAACCACGGTTATGCCTACTAGGATTAAGAGGCCTTACAATCCTTACTCATCCAGTCCTAGCCGCATTGCCCCATTAGTGCGACCCAACATGCCTGTCTCTATTGAGACTCGACATGGATAACCAAGTCGCTGAGGCGCCGCCGCTTCCCTGGTCCAGCTTCAGACTGCCTGATTAATCGGTTCAGCAAGTTGCGATTGTAAAGAAAGCTAGCTAAGAGGCAGCGTTTTGAAATGTTGGCTCTAGCACATATATTGCCATCCACAAGAGTACTAGTTAACTTTTCACGGTTGAAAGACACTCGGCACAAACTGCTGCAAGGAGCAATCTATAACATCAAACATTAGTGCACAACTCAATTTCATTTATAATTACCTTTTCTTCACTAAATATAACAATATTTATTCTTCACTTTGTTTATTCTTCACTTTGTTTATTAATCACTTTCATTATTAATCACTTTGATTATTAATCACTTTGTTCATTATTCACATCACATTATTAAAATATAGCAGTGATTTATATACCTAGAACATAAAAAAATATATAGATTAAATAGCAATATAATTAAGATCCTGTAAAAATGGAAATTATAGATTGAAGAGTCTGAAAATAAACATAGATTAAATAAAATAATAATCAAATTCTGAAAATAATTAAAAATCATAGATTACAGAATCTGCAAATAAACAAAGATTAAATATAAATATTAATCAAACTCAGATAATAATTAGAAATTATAGAATGAAAATCTGAAAAAAACCAGATTAAAATGAAAATATTAACCATATCCTGAAAATAATTAGAAATCATAAATTAAGTAATTTGAAAAACAAACAGTAGATTAAATATTATGAATACACAATTTTATAATAATATTAATAAATCCTGAAAATAATGAATAACTGCTGATTAGAGAATCTGAAAAGAAACATAGATTAAATAAATGAGACTAAAGAATCTTTTAAATATTTACACATTAAATATTCTGAAAAACAATTTGAAAATTAAACACCGATTAATATGAAAATACATTTATAGATTAAACAATCTGAAAAAAAAAATTAATATCCTGAAAAAAAACAAATTATAGATTAAATATTTTGAAAACAAAAACACAGGTTAAATAAAAATATAAACACCTAGAGAAAGAACGTAGAAATATTTTTGGGCAAGCTTCTTAATATTAACACCATCATATGGGGTGGCAGAAAACCCTTTACATTCATTCGCATCTTGACAATCTTTCGCCATTCAATTTTATCCTTTCAAACTTATTTCACTTCATTCGGTTGTTTATATGTATGTACATACATGCTCTTTTAATGCGAAATCTTGTCTGCGTGATTTTTATATACCTATGAACTTCTCCGTCTGAAGTCTGAAGTAATAATGAATAAAAATCGTTTTATTCATTTCAATACAACTAATTCATTTTAATGAATTACATCAATGTGACGCCAATACCTACCTATTAATAAAGTTTTAATAAACACTATTATTTATGAGTGTTACTACATATTTTAGTAGTTTTGTACAGGTTCTTAAATTAAACTATTATGGCCGGACTAAAAAACATCCAGTCATAATCATTTCTATTACCTATAACGTAATGAATCAAAATATATCTTGAAATTTAAACATTTTATATGTTAATATCTTTCTAAAACATCTGCAGTGTATTGTACTGGACTTTCTTATACGTATAAGGCATATATTAATAACCCCTCTATCTATACAATATGTGTATGTCTAATACGTATAAGAAAGTCCAGTGCAATACACTGTAGATGTTTATTTATGTAACTCAAACATAGCAGAAAAAAACAAACATATGTATATATATATATATTGTTTGCTTTTGTATGTTGGTACAACTTTGGGATGAAACTTGTTCCACCGTCTTGATCCTTTCGCCTGTGAATAATTCATTATAAAATACCTCCTCAAGCACAGAAGTGCGTGAAGCTGCCTTACGTCAAATATACGTCAAGTACATGAACCCAAACTATATAACGTCAACTTATTACATTAAGCTGTAAAAGCAGCAAGCTATTTCAAATTGGCACATGATACGTTCGCAATAAATTATTTCTCAACACGTATGTCAGAGAAATTCTAAATTACATCTTAATTTAATTAAATTATTTTTCTTAATAAATTGACATTACGACTTATCAAACATTAAAACGTTTAATCATGATATATTTAAGGATCTTTCAGCAGTTAAGTAATGGTAGTGCAACTAGGCATAAATAATTTAAAAGTAGATTGCTTGTAATTTTACATAGACTAACAACATGGTGCACAGTTAGATATGTATGAAAAATAGAATAATATAAATTTACATAAAACGTAGTAATATAATTGTCTCAACAAGTATGCAAGAGTCTAAAAAGATTCATTATTTGCCGATTACGAATATGGTGTGTAATATATAAACGTCGAAAGAAACATAGTGAAAGAAAGAAGATTCCCACATTTTCTGTTTTGGAGAGTGTTTATTTACGTCCGCAAAAGTATGTTAGAGTCAAACATTTTTTATACAATCTTTTGTGAGTTTCTTTGGTCATTCAAAACTTGCTGGTCTCAAACATTGTTAAATGTGTTCACCCGGAATGATACATAATTCAAGAGGCCCATCGCTAAACTAAAAATACACTCACGAAATATTGTTAAGTTTATCGTGCGGAAATGGATATAACTCTTGTTATATCGCCTCACAAACTAAACGAGAAAAACTTTCTTCTCTCTGTATACCTATGTATAATACAAATGTAACAATAATTCTCGCAATTTTATTTATGACCAATAAATACATGGCAGATTTCCTGTAAAAAAGATTCTGCTATGTTTGAGTTACACAAACAAACACAAAAAGTATTTAGTTTAGGAACAATCGGAAGTCGTTAACCTCATGAGGGTTGTAAAAAATTTAAACTTTCCCAAACGAGATGACAAATATTTAGCAAACCAATTCAAGTCAACATATACGGCAATCAAATACTACGTCTATTCTGTAATTTACTGTAGCTTACAGATCTGTTACTTTAATCAATAGAAATTATATGAATACGAATAAAATTGCTATATTCTCCAAGTAACTAAACGGTGCTTTAAATTTAACAATTAATAACCAGATTATAATAAAATGTTAAGTAATTTCAACTAAATATATAATTATGATATATTTAATTTTATTTAGAGGATGTTAATTATTTATTAAATTGAAATTGCGATATTTCTAGATCAAAGACACTTTTGATACATAACACACATATATTCAAAATGAGTTTTCAAAGCATGTTTGATATTTAAAAAAATCAATTTTTGCGTCAGAAACAGATTGACGAATATTTAAAAATAAGGTATGTGCTTAATTACGCTGAGAAAAATGTATGTCAGTGACTATTATGTGAAAAAAAAAAACTGCAGCTATAAAATATTAACTGTTAATATCGTGTGGTTTTGATAAACGTTTTTGTAAATCAACCCAAAAAAATCTCGAAATGTATTGGAAAGCAACAGACGTTCGTTTTTTTTTTTCTAACTTACGATATTTCTTTGCCATAACGAGAGAAATGAACAATTTTTTAAAATTTTATTAGTTTAAATATTTTTATTACGTTATTATGATAATAATAATAATTTATGACGGTAAAGAAATAGTAAATTACCATACAGTACAGATGTAAATGAAACGAGTGAGTTAATGAAATTGTATATTTGAAAATAGAGATTTATGTTTGATGTTACGTATGTATTCAAATGTTTCCGAGTAAGTAGCCAAGCATTCTGCATGCTTTGCATTTAATTGGCTCGTGTTGTAAACTAATAAATGTACCTACCCACCATGTACCGCACATTCAAACGTACGAAATTTACCTCGGCTTTCCGCCGGATGCTACGATAGAAATGTTTAAGGTATCATGTGTAACAACAGTTACTTACATGTCTTTATAGTAATAGCCCAGATTAAACAGCCTAGTTTCCGTGCACTTGACACTGTTTTCAGATTACCATCTATTTTGGTGTTAATATTTATTTCAACTCTCTATTTTTATAACTAAACGTATATGTATTTGTTTTAAGAATACATACGGAGGAATCTAACCACTATTATATTCAAATAATACACAAGTGTTATTAAGGTTGCGATATGTGTTATCTTTATTATTTTTTTTCTATTATAAAGTGAAATATCGTAATCTGAACGTTAATGGTTTTCGTGCTCTGTATATTAACAAAAAACTCTAGGCTTATGTAACCCGCTATACTTCTTCATTTCACGCGTTTCCTATAGCTAATATGTTATTATGGCAGTTTACAGGAAATTATGTAAATGTCTTACATTTTATAAGATTAGTTGTAAAATATATTGTTATTATTATTATTACTTCAAACATAATATAAAAGCAGGCATAATTTATTTTATTATCTTGATTTAAGTGTTGTAACGTTCGCGTGTTTAAGCTCACTATTTTACCTTTCGACATAAAAAGAAGCCGAAGAACTTCATAAGATACTGTAAGATTAGCAGAAGTAACCTGGTGATACTTGGAGTTATCTCTATTTTAAAAGAGACTAATCCAAAGTTAAAATGCCTTGTAGCCCAGAGGAACACGGCGGCGTGAAAACTTTTTAAATTCTCTTAAAAGTTGAAATGGAATTCGTTATTTCATTGCACGGCCGAATTACGGAAAACAGGCACAGCTAATTTGCTAGCGCTTCTCTATATATTCGTATATGTATGTGTTCTTGTATGAGAAAGCAAGACAGATAATTGGGGGCAAAAGTGTGAGTAAAAGAGAGACGATGTCACAACGCAACGCGGTTGTCATTTTGGAATCAGCTGTTCGCGTACCTTTAACACAGCACAGCCAATGATACCACAGGGATTCATAATCTCCATCAACATTAAACTTTAACATTTCGAGAAAATTAAAGTAAGCACATCCAGTGTTTTGCCCTACACTTTATTATTTAATTATTTGTTATAAACTTTGAATTATAATTTCTGCTCGAAATTGTGTTGATGCTAAAGTTTTATACATCCAACTTGATTTCTTTTCTTTTCATGTAATTCGTTATTTTTGCCTAATTTACATTTTTAACTTTTCATTTTATGGTTCATAGATTTATTACTAATATTAATAACATATTTGATTTAATAAATTCAGATGTAAATATAGCGATTCGGAAATCAAAATTCGTTATTGAAACAATCGATAAAGCAACACTTTTTGTCCTCCTCACGTTTACACAATTTATATAAAACGGACTTATAATGTGTTTACTAGATCTTTTGGACCAAAAATAAATAACTATTTCTTTTAAAAATTGCTCTAAAACTGATTTACATTTTAATGCAATATCTTTTATAAAACACATAACAAAATAGCAACAATTAAAATGTAGTAATCAGGTAGAGAGAGAAATTAAAATATGACTGCTATAAAATGCAACAACTAATACATTCAACAATGTTTAAATGTATGAAGCTAGTAAATGAATAAAAGACGAAATCACGGATGGAGTAAAATGCGCACTTTGCTGGGAAATATCATCACCAGCACCGACAACGATCGGCAACGACATCTGATTTTAAATGTAACAAAGCCATTGGCGCCTAGCCCAACCCGGCTGCATTCACACGTGCACCAACTGCAGGCACGTTTCGAATTGGATTTTATTTTTCATACGGAATTCAGTTCAGAGAGAGACCGAGATTCTTTGCAAATGTGAACACATCTGGACGAGGAAACGAGATAGAAAACGCTTGCTCTTCTGTCCGACTAACCGATCACTGACGGTACAATGTGCCCCATATTGTTTTAATAACGATCGGTCGAACGAGCAAACGTGGCCATCCTTATTGTAAGCGCCTACATCGAACACCATTTAATAAAAAGCAGTCTCTATTTTATTTTTATTGATTTGAATTTTTTCAGTCATCAAAATATCTATTGCATGTGATGAGAAACGTTTCGATGATATGTATTTATTTATAAAAGATATTACTCTCGGAATAAAAACTAAACGTAATTTCAAATAAATGCAGAAAATTTAATTACTCAGAGGAATTTAGTTGTGGCTACATTTCACACTATTATCATATTTATGTTTACTTTTAAGAATTGATATCCACGTTAGTTAATCGCAAATGCATCACGAAAATAAATGATGATGCGCTTGGGAACATTATGGAGCGTAGGTGTATAAATTCTAATTATTCATGTGTAAATCATAGTTGCTCTGAAACGTAGTCGTCCATTGTTCCCATTTCACGGTAGAGGTGATACAAGCAATGACCAAACCAAGCTAGGGAGTAAATCGGATGGCCAATGTGACGTACATGTGCATACGTGTTCAGTTGTTCCATCCTGGTCGACAATTCGATCACCGAAATGCAGACTGACCCAGTAGATCTCACACGTTGGATAAAGTGATTCTCTTCCTTCACTATTTTATCTAATTTACTTGAAAACATCTGCGTTAGGCTTCAAATAAATTACAGTAGTCCTTTACCAAAATGCCAAAATCCTGCTATGCTATTAGATAAAAACATCTCTTTTATAATTGTTATTTTTGTCATGCTACACTAATAAGAGTATATTTCTAAAGACTTAAAAAATATATGTATCAAGATTGGTACAAGAAAATGTACCATGAGTTACAACTGCAATCGGTGCTATGACATAAAGCGAAAATAAAGCCCCTATTTCAAGAGATACTATGTTAGTAACTGAAGCACATTTCTAGAGCGAATTTAATGGAAACTCAACTAGTAAATTGGATATTACAAAAACTCTTAACAATTTCTATAGTGATTTCAGGTGAATAACGCTCGGTCATATTTTCTCATGTAGAGACAAGCTTATTCTAACAGATACTCAACGATATAACTTAAAAAGCTTCAAATATACATTTTCAAATAATATGTTCGTATATCCATTTGTCGATATGCAAATCGAAAACAAATAAGTCTGAATTTATGATACATATTTATAGTTTTTATGCTATTTAGAATACTGGTTAGTTTTTTGAAATAATTGGCCAAACTGGAATGGTATTTTACATATACAATTGTTGTTTGAAATATATTTTAAATTCACGTCTGGTTTACGTGCTACGAATTTTTATTTATTTAAGTGATGAAACAATTGCAATCTATTTTAAACAAAAAATATTTATTTTTATAAAGAATGCGTTGTTATTAAATTATAGAAATATGAAACAAATAATTTACCAATGGCATAAATATTTTAGATACGTTTTTAAAAAGTTGTACGTATATGAAAAACTAAAAAATTAATTAAAACGAGGGATCAGAATATCCTATGTGTAGGTTCACCACTTACAGACTTGAACTGAAGTCTCTCGTTACGAGTTGACCACTATGCTGCCGTTTACCCTTCCGAATCTTCCCAGCCGTCGAGTTTCCTATCCGTTTATCGAATTCCTGAATTTATTTTTAGATTTCGTTCTATTGCAGTTCCACATAAAGAGGATTTGTAAAGCAAAATGTACGGATAAATATATCAGCAGAAAAAATTACTTTCGTAAAATAAAATGCGCACATTTGTTCCGTATTTTAATAAATTATTAAGGTAAATATAATTGTGTTAAATTTTTCTTTATATTTCGGTTATTTGAAAACAATTTTTCCGTACGATGCAGACTGAATACATTTCGAAACAGTGCGCGTAAGATTTGGGGCAAACGCCTCATTAATAATTCATTAGTTATTACCCTAATGATGGCACATTTCCCTTTGCTATTTAGAACCGGTTTTAGGAGTCATATTGAGCGAATGCATTCTTAATCATTTACCTTGTTTATTACATAAACCTTGCAATCACATTATGCTATGGGTGACTATTATTGAATAATCTTTGAAAGGATTCAATTTAATAATGCGAAATAATTATATTAAATCATGTTTAATTAAAATCATGCAAGCTTATTTTATAATGCGATACAAAATTTATCTCGTAAGGTAACTGTGGAAAAAAAATTGAGGAAAATAATTTTAAGTGATTTAAGAAAGGAACATTTTATTAAAATACATAAAAATAACGAAATAAATAAAAATACATCATATTCAAGCTTCAGCTATGGTTCGATTTGGTGCTTTTGCTACAGGCTTTTTCGAAGCTGAAAAACATTTTTTTCAATTATTTATTTAACACCGGTATTACTTCATATAACTTACTTCCGAAGATTACTTTCTCAATAATAAGGATTGGTGACTCAAATGCTAATGTCCAACAAGTGGATATTGCTGCTGTGAAAATAAAATCTCCCCAGAAGAAATACATCTAAGATAAATAAAACATATATACATAAATATATCCTTTCTCGCTAAAATTATCCAGGTTCTCATTTTGAAGTACAGAAATTAATTTCTAGAACATTTTGTAATAAAATATTGTAAATCTCTACTAAAAATTTATTTTCAAGAATTACTTTTCATTTTGGTATATACGCAATTTAATACAAGTTAATGTAATACTTATTGTCCGAGATAATCTATATAGAATTCCAGATCCACTTTAAAATCATGATACTAGGCTGAGTATATAACTTACATTTTCCAAATTGCTAAAATGTACTGGAGTACGAATGTAACCAATCTTCATCGTTTGAAAACTGAGATGGATGAGGTACATGCTATACGTAAGTCGACCCAATACTTGGAACGCTGGTAATGATAGAAACGCGTTCACAATACCTGTAGATAACGCAATCCATTACAACGATATTCAATTACCGAAACTCTATCTTCATGAGTGTAACTCGAACAATGTATGGAATACAAAATATATTTTGACAATACTTTTCTATATTTCTACTGTTAAAATAACGTGCCACAGCATCTTTATATTAGAATTTTGTACGTACTAGGTGTAAATGTGATGTAGGATAAATGTGAATATTTAGAAGTAAATATGCACGTCGTCTAAAAAACATCTGTAATTATGATTGTATCGAGCTATGTTTATCAAAAATTGTGTATGCGTAAAAAGGTAGGATGTTTTGTTTTGTTTTGAATAGTGCGCTTTGTGAATATAAAAAGTAAAATTGCGCTACTCAAATAAATGCAATAGGATTTACAATACCTCCGTGTCCTACAATGCACGCGTATATAATCCAAGAGAGTGCAATTGCCCAAGCTACTCTGTGAAATCCGATGAATATTGACGCTTCCATGCGATTGTATGTGTGGTGGTACATGTTAGTTGGTGCAAAAAGAATGGTGACAAGAATACCAACAGATAATAGCCAACCGATTCCATTCAAGTACATGCTGCTGAACATCTGTAAACACAAGCACGATATTCTGTCGGTTTAATTCGGTTATAATCATCAGATAATAAACCGACAACAAGAAGATTTGCGTTGTCTAGGTAACACAATAGAATTAGTGATAGTATTCACGAATTAGCGATGGACACTTTACCTAGGTTTCTACTGTAATGTAATTCAACGTTGAGATGTTCAAACAATTCTATAGAATAATGTTAGATTAATTGCTCACCTTATTTAATTTTTTGTTTTGTTTTCTATGGAACACAAAATATCCTAGCATAATTCCAACCACAACGGGCCCAAAACGTGTCAGTGTGTTATAATAATAATTCTCATTAAGATGCGGATCTGAACTATAAAATAAAAGTATTTTAAAAGTGATATTTAAATAGTAATGCTATGCATAAATCTATTTTCCAATGAGATGCATTTGCTTTTCATGTCTATGTATACGGAAACGGTGGAATAAAAATGAATACATTCATATGTAGGAAAGCGTATTGAACGGTACTTCCGTTTAGTGTAAAATTAATCAAAAATGTCTATTCATATATGCTGTTGAAAGTAAAAGTAAATATATGTATATGACTTTCAATTATTGTAATTTACGTGCTTTTTTATGCATATAAACAAGCATTATATGTGTGTTGTATGTTTGATTCTATGTTTTAATGACGACATGGAATTGGATATTATAACAACTTACAATGATTGACTTAATAATGCAGGCATTTTGTTAATGTAAGCCACATAGAATGGACTGGCTACTGATACAAGAACTAGCAATCCTAAGAAATACATAGTTTTTTTAGGCCATTTTCCTAATGGTATTAATATCAGTGGTGATACTATAAATATTTGCATGTCTACGGAGAGGTACCAAGTTTGGCCGATACACTAAAATAAAAATGAAAACATATATATTTTTTAAAATTTGTTGTAATTGATATTGGAAAAGTTTGCGCTGTTTCAATATTTTTGTTATCTAGAAATTTAAAATTTTAGCTGAAGCTAGTGCTTGGTAGAAGGCAATTAAAACTGAACAGTGATATTTGTTACATTTTCAAGCAAATTGATTTTTTATTGAAAATACTGCAACATATCAATTCGAAAAAAAAAACATATATTTTGCAGCGTTGTAGTTATTTATTAAAACAAACAATCCTATTTCGCTTTCAAATAAAATAAAAAATGTACAGATATTTGCACAGATTAATCTTCTTTCCTTACCATTTCATGTGGATTGACATAGTTTTGGACATAAAGCAAGGCAGACCACCAATATTTAGTACAGTTTGTCTCCAAATATTTTAAAACTTCCGGCCAATTTGGTCCAGAGCTGATAAATCGCAGTAAAGTTATATGCAGTACTATAGCTACTGCTAAAGATGGAGTTAATCTGGAATAATTATTTTATTAATTTAGGACTTATATAGAATAATTATACATCATTCATAAACATATTATCACTGATGGAAATCATACCTAATATATCTATGTACATAGTACAAAATAATATTAAATTTGATTCCTTTCTTCATAGCTCCGAGATAAACATATGCCATCAAAAGTCCTCCGAGAACAAAGAATGAATCAACTGAAACCGTTGCACCAAGCACGTACATACTAGATGGTTTTTCCATCCACTATTTAAAATAAAAAATATAACTAAAACTAATAAAATGGTTCCACAAATATTTAAAAAATATGCGATCCACTTCCTCAATAATAATAAACAATACCATACTGTTCTATTATTTTGTATAAAATAATTATCTTACCTCTAAAGCCTGAAGACTGTTTAGACTAGGTGAGAAAAAGGAAGAGTAATACGTGTGACCAATAATCACCCACATCATACTGATGAATCTTATACCGTTTAGACATGGTAACTGTTCAGGGTTTTTCGTTGTAGTTAACAATTTTTGACCATTAGTGTACACAGAAAATGCCACTAAAAGTATATGTGCAGGCTCTACAAAATGTTGGAACCAGATTTATTATAATGTGGGAAAAATATTGATATTTATATTACTTTTCTTCAAGAAACGTTGAGTTAGGTCATAACCAGTACTTAGCATTAAGATAGCTCCCATGGTGATAAGAAAAGCTCTATAAATAAATAAATAAAGTACACTTAACCGAAAGTTGAACCGTAAGTTTTGATTTGGACTCAAATTCAACTTTTAAGAATGTGATTTAAAATCTATTGGATTTGTCTGCAATATAAAACTTATGGAAGGTGACACATAAATGGATGTTAGCTGTGGTAGAAATGAGATTTGTGAAAATGTGGTTCAATTTTAAAGTAAACATATTTTCAATCAGATAATTGAGAAATAATTGATTTTAATATATTATTGACACACGACCGACCACTTGAGCATTTAATAGAGTTAACAAACATTAAATATTATCACATAAATGATAATAATCTTTAACGAATTAGGGCAGTTAAATTCACGTTGTATGTAATCAAGAGGCCAAGATAGATCGTGAACTACAAAGAGAAATTAGCAGTGCACAATCACGCCACCCAAAATTAATTGAGTTCACTTTCGATTAAATCCAAATCAAAGTAGATCAACAAAATGATTATCAAACAGGAAAAAAATGGCAATCATACTTTTTTTTTATCTACAAGTGCGTAGCGAAATAGTTATAAAATGTGAAGTGAACCAGCTTCCAAATTGCTACTTACATTGCTGCCCAATCTCCACCTGACAGTTTATCGCTTTCATCATCATTTGATTGACAGTTAACAATGGTAAAACCGAGTGTTCGACCGATAATCGATGATTTGAGCATTGCATTGAGTGTTAGGGCGTCACAGGAGCTTGGCACACATGCAGCTAGGGTTAGCATAGGCGTGGCAGAATTCAAGTTCACTACGCCGCGAGGTTGAATTGCGTACGGGGGCTAGAAGTTAAATAATGCCATTGCATGACCTACATATATTTGTCAATCCAAAAGCAACCAAGGTGGATATTTATTTCAAATATCTTTCTGGGAATTTTATAGAGCGTGAATAACCCATAACTATATCACTAATTTAGTTTGCCATAAATTACTCCATATATCGACACATCATAATATATGTTTTTTTTTTAAATGAACAGGAATGTTTTTTATATTATAACACATACATTTATAAGACTCTTTGATGGTTCTGTAGTTGTTATAAATTTTGAAATTGGTATAGAAACTTTGCAATATTTTCCTCGGATCGGAATATTATTAATTGAGTGTTCCACAGCAAGACATTCATCAAATTGGCCTAAATCAGCAATGTTGCCCATTAAAAGCCCTACAGGTACTTTTGAAGAGGAGTCTAGCACTAGAAAGGAAATTAATTTCTAGTTAGGAACGCTTTATTTCGACTTGACTGAAGTATGTTATAACTTCTGTAGATGTGTATCATGAGTTATTAAAATGTAAATAATTAGTAAGCATTCTAAATTGTAACTAGAAAACGTCCCTCTTCACAAACAGAATTTATGTAACTCGCTTACTTCTCGCAGCCCATTTTTCTTTGAGATGGCTCAGATAATACAACAAATGCTGTCCGCAAATTGTACGATTTGCTTCCCGCGATTGAACGGCTTGTTCCACCATAGTGCTGAAAGCATCGTTATTTTCAACGACCAGCACCTGATCACTACCGTTCACAAGGGCCACTAGCGTTCCTAACCCGAGCACCAAAATCACCACGTTCACTGTATTCATTTTTGCACACATGTGCTAGACGCTCAGTGGTTGTCAGTGATTTAAAAGTAAATTTTTCCTGAGATTAAATTGATAACAATTTGTTTACGTTTAATTATTGGAAGATTGGGGTAAGGTGACGTTAAATTCGTCAGCCTATGGTCATAAATATTATCAATATGGTATTTTAATCTAATTTTGACAGATTCTAATACAGAGATTGATTGATGTGATTATTATATCGATTCGTTCCTCAATTGTGATTTAAATTTATATAAAATTGATTGATTACGATAAAGATGTTTATTCGCAATAACACCTACTACTAACAATACAAAAATTATCAAAACAATGTGTAATCCTTTAGAGACTAATTTTATTTAAATTAACAATTTGATTGTTAATAAATAAAATTATGTATTTTTTAATAGGAAGTTGGTAAATAGGAATGATTTACAATTAATATTTTTATCATTGATTTACTTTTAAATTGTGACAGGTTTGATTGATATTTTTATCACGTATCATCTTAATTATTCTGGCAACCTTGAAAAGTGAGTTATAATAATAATTCTCATTAAGATGCGGATCTGAACTATAAAATAAAAGTATTTCAAAAGTGATATTTAAATAGTAATGACGTGTTTATTCATTTATCAATAATAATCAAAATTAAAATCAAAAGAACAATATTATTTTTACAGTCAAAAAGATAAATAAAATTAATCTTAAAAACAAAAATTAAGATCGCAATCAAAGTAAACAATATGCATAACGATGCAAATTAATCTGAAAAAATGTTTATAAATTAGAGCACTTATTCGTTGCATAATCTGTGAATGTTATTTTAAAAAGCTTATTATTTTTCTTAAATACCTACCTACGTTAACAAGATTCATTCTTCACATTGAGAAGATGTTTTTCTTTTTACGTAAAGAATTAAAAAGAAAATACTTATGTGAAATAGAAATTAAATTGACTTGAGAAGCAATTAGACTTTTTACAAATTTATTTCTGATTTTTTTTTAAGATCATTTTCAATACAAAATTCTTTTAATTGTTTGCGAAATAAATAAAATTTCCCAGCTATTGAAAAGATAATGATAAATAATACTCCTATCATATTTATCGATTGTTCTTTATTGAAAGGACATTAGTAGTGACGTAAATACATTTTTGTACCTGGGTATCTTATTTGTTCACAATTTTTAACACTTTTATAGTTTGTTTATTAGTTATTTGGAATAATCACATTTTGGAAATTGTTTTGTATTGATTTGTTGTTATATAGGCGGAAATGAATTTTATTTATGATACCTACATATATAAATTGTATAGAGTATTTGTTGTTGATTTTAACTTATCTTCCTTATCCTGTTTACTGTACCTTGCTATTATTCTTTGTGCTTTTGTAAAGTGAATTATTGATTTCTTTGTATTGCATAATACAATGCCAGAAGCAATGTCAACATTTCAATTGATGATATTATAAATACCGTCATTTTCGATGATGTATGAACTTGGATATGGTTGATTTAAGTTGTTTTCAAGTACAAATTTGTGAATAAAATACATGGAGAATAAAGATTACTCATATACTAAATGACGAATTCACTGCATCAGTTGGATAATAAAAAGAATTTTTGGTGAATAGTGCTTGCCATTTGGTGAAAATTGTTTTCCCTGCTCCAGCAGTGATGTATTCCGAACATATTATTCGCTTTGTGAATTATCAATACATGAAATACCGTGCATATAGACAAACATGGCCTGAACGAACATTTTGACTGTGCTTGTGTTGTAAAAATATACGTGTCACATTTTTTTTTTATTAATTATTATTTCGGACGTAGGAAAATTCAATTAATATTTTTTAAATAACTGTTAATTTTCAATATACTGAAATGAAAATTAGAAATATGCAAATTAAGGATTTTTTTTATATCTATCAGTTTTATTATGTTGTTATTTTATTTTCAAACAATTACAACGAAAATTATTCTATTTGATGACAACGTACGTACTTACCTTTAGGAACCTCATGTGATATATTGACTATATCTAAACAACTACAAATGCAATTATCTGTTTTATTAGACACCAATTTTTTGTTGTATACCTTAGTTATCAGGATTAAGTTGTACTCATGTAGGTGAAGATGATATCTATATATATTCCGCAGTCTGCAAGAACACGACTAAGAATTCCATTATATAAGGATAAGAAGGATTCTATTTCACTTTTATGGCGAAATAAGAAATATTCTTGTGAAAAATTTCAGCGAATCCAGTAGGCAGCCTGAGTCAACATATTTTTTGTTGTATCTACCCACTATACGTCGTTCAAGCATGTCTACTCTAGTTCTATGTTATTTTTAATTTTAAATCGCTAAATGATTGTTTGTTTACCTATAACAATGAACTTATTGAACAGTTCAGATATATGATTTCATATTTAATTGTCGATATATGATTCTTGATATGATAGAAATAATTGTGAATTTCCCTATTAACGAAAATGTATATACGTATAACTAATTGCTTCGTAAATTGTTGTTCGCTCGCTAGTGGTCAAACTGTGAGTTTTAGTAAATGATTAAGCTTCATATTTTTCGAAATACTGAAGGTTATCTGTGAACTGAGTATAGACGCAAAGTATTTACGAGTACGGCGTGTTCCAATGGAATCCGACGGCGGCTGATTGTGACATACGGCACCTCGTAAATCTCGATCAGGTGAGTGTCGCGGTGCTTTCACCTTTCACCATCACCACTACCAGCGCCGGTATAATGTGTGCGTTTGTGTGAGGCTACAGTACACGATACCATGGCAGCGTCTGTGTTACCCTCTGGCGGAAGATGTTCGCCTTAAAATATATACGGCACCGCGTCGTATAAAGTAAGAAGCGCATTATTTCCATGACAGTTCACACTAAATTTACCACATACAAAAGCCTTTTTGTACCGTATTTCACTCATTAAATATACCCAGCCAACATGCATTACTGAAATGCATTCCTTCTACTGCATTCCGTTTTAACCCTGTGCGCGATCCAAAAGTACGAAACAAACTACTGTTTGTTACAAGTCAAATGTATTTTTATAATGTCATTTATCATATCGTGTTTTCTTTACTTTTACAATATGTATATAACGGTATGAGCCGTTGGATTCACAAAAAATATCCAACTCTAAATTGCTTAAATTAGGAATAAATATTCGCCCAAATTCATATTGAAAATGTTTTTTTTTTATTTTCGTAATTACTTAGTTATTTGTGTGAATTTAGAAACTAATCTAGATTTCACCAATAAGTCTCAAATAGGGTCAGAATAATAAAGTTGTAACAGTCGCCAATAAAATATAATCTTTAATAAATATTCACATTTGGTTGGAGTAACGTAACCTTTTCCGGTCGCAGCTCGCAGTACAATTGTGTGAGTGATAAGCAGCAGGCATTAAAAGGCATAAGGTAACGAAGTGTGCGTATGTTGTTTTATTTGGGTCATGATTTAAATATTTATTGCATTCTTGCGGAAATCATTCATCATATTTTTTACCTTTTTATTATAAAAGCACAACTTCATCAATGTTTCACACGATTTCTTTTAAAGAGTGTTAGAATATTACAGACACGTTCCCCGGCAGCACTAAAAAACAATTACAAAACAAATTTAGTGCTCGTTACATTTTGAAATACATAAATTCATGTGCTGCACTTGTTCTGCATGGATAAAAGGGAATCTTGTAGATATTATCTTCATCGTATGAAAAGAAAAATGCGCATAACTCTCTCAAACTATTTTCGCTGTGCTCACTGTATTTTAAATTTCTATTTTGTTTCATTATTATTCACAAGAGACTTGATTTAATGTATATTAAACTTCATTATTCTGTAGAAGATGATAACTTACATTTCTCTTGAAAATCATGGCGCCAGAAATTTACTACCTACCTACTCCGTGTTTTCTTAACACGTTATAGTTAAGCTCGTATCAGCGTCAATCTCGGAGTTAATTTATATGGGAGTTGTTTTACAAACATTGTAAATTACACAAAAGAATTTTGTTAAATTGTGGTATCATGATTTTTATTTAAGAATAATAGCTTTTGCAAATAAAACCCTGGTAAACATACGCTTTATTTATATGTTACATTACTTTTTTTTTTTTTAAATTAAAATCGCTACAAGTTTTGTTAAACATTTATAAATTTATTATTTATGAAAAATAATACTATTAATATTAGATTGATTAAGTTCGCCAATTATTTCTATAAAAAATTCTTTGTTTTTCTATGAAAGTGCTTTATTATTATATAGTTATTTTTAAAACTTTATATTCAGAACTTTTGAGAAAGATATACGTATATGATATATATATGTTGATAAAACGTATTTTGCAAGGCGGTTATTCGATAGCTTTATAAATACACCTAAGAAGTCCAAATTGTATTTTATTTTTGAATACGAAATATTAGGACATATTTTACAGTTACCTAGAAAATGTTCAGTGTTTATTCCTGTAGGTACCCTTTTTTTAATCCCTACACAATTTACTTTCTTTTGCTTCATGTATAATTTATGGGTATACTGCAAATGCCCAAAACTAAGCCCCTAGGCAGTGTCGGAAACCAGAAAATAAATATATCACCAGTTTATCGTTGAACAGCAGTCACAGAGTAGGACAGGGTAGAAGCAAGAGTAAGTCTCGGTAGACGGCAATTGCAGGCGACCGACGGAACCGACAACCAACTCGTTCCTTAGTGTATTTTATTCATGTCCGCTCGTGCTTATTAAGTTCTTGGTGGAATTTATTTGTTGGCGTTACAGTGCAGTGGCTGCGAGATTAATACTTATCTGTTTCATTAGTTGGCAATACTGAAGCCGGAACACATTTGTTTGCAACGAGCATTTCGTCCGTTTATTTGTTTGTTTGTACATAATTAAAAAGGTGATAAATTCCAGAGAGTTAATTGCGTTTAAATTGTTTGTTCGCAATGTGTCACCTCATCAATCGCAACGTTATACTGCATTCGGAATTGCAAATTTCTATGCTTGATTTCACTTTATATTAGCACGAAGGATAGGTACCCATAGCTACACTTCCACCAATTTGCTAGAAACTTACGACGATTTTGTCTTCGAACAACATGAACATTATTTTAGTCTATATTATTAATATATTAAGAATAAACTATCAAAATGTAAAAATATTCACGTTTAACTAGTATCTACATAATAATTAGGGCATAAAGCGGATATTTTCAAAAAGTCCTATTCTCCAAGTAATGAACTAAATGCTAAAGATAGCTCAAACTGTGCCGCACGATCCTAAAGTAATGTTACAAAATGGAATCTAGGATAAGTCGCACGTTTGCCAATATCGTCAGAATATACGTAGGGTCGGTATTACAGAACTGTCGCTGCCTCGAGGCTATATGTATTGTCGTAACGTACGCCTGGCTTATACCTGCCCCTGTTGAAATTAATCAAATAATGTCAACACACGGTTACAATGCTTATGACTGGCCGGGCCGGGACGAATTGCAATAGCATTTCTAGCAAATCAATCTCATGTTTTGCCAAGACAAATGTTGTATATGTATGTATGTATGTACATAATACATATTTATATAACCGGCTACTTTATATTACAATAAACTAACAATAAATAAACAACACAGTAGTATTTATACCGTATACATTTTAGACTATATATGAGACATAGACGTTTTCGTAATTTGATTTTCATATTATTAAAACAACCTTGTGTTGGGCCCAAATTGATATTTAAAAATATTGAATAGCTAATGTATTGGCAAAGTTGATCTTAGAGCGTAAAATTACATAACTCGAAGAATCTGTGGTGTTCAATGGAAAGTTCAAAGTTAACAAAAGTCGTCAGATAATAAAAGTCGTAAGTTTGAGGATGTTTTAAAATTGAAACCTGAAAGCAAACTGACATCTCAAGTCTAAACTTGTAACAAGTATAGTAGCAAGCGCAGCCACACCACACCATAGCATACCACAGCGCAAAAGAAGAAGAAGAAGGCGAACCACACGGTTTACAAACGATAAAACTTCTCAAAGCCGACAGTGCATCGTGCGGAATAAATTCGCGCTCGTTGTGCTTGCGACTTTCTCAACTTGATTTACTTTGAAATGAACTGCGCAGATGTCAATGTTGACAAATCAGTGAATCGACCTGCGACAAACATTCTTCTGTTCTGCGATTCCTCGAATTAAAACTTTCTAAAACGATGTTTCAAAATACATGTCTAGCATTCAAATTTTAATTTACGCCACAGCTTAAGCTACACAAATAAATTAGCATCTACATTTCATAGAGATTATGCTTCCGACTTTCAGTAAACAGAACATCAATGTTTGTCACTAAATTATTGATTCAATGTTCGAATACGTAAAGTATTAAACATTAAAGCAAAGAATGAGGAAGTAAATTTGTTTTGTAAAACAAGATTACGACTGTACTAGTAGGAAATCAAAATTTAAATATACATATGTGGTATTTTATCCAAGTACAGAAAATTTTACATATTTATGTTAAAATACTAATAACAGTATTTTATATCTGCGTCGACATGTACTTGCAGAACGGAAATTAACCCCGTAATTACATCTGATTTCCATATATTTGGAATGGCGAAAAAAAAAACTAACGAAATATGTTATAAGGATGGAAGTTTCCAACATAAATCAGATCTATCGCTAAAAAAAATTCATGCGAAACACTAGAGAATGTTGTTTCATAAAACTGTTTCTACGATTATTCATAAACGATATTTTATATTAAATTTTAATGCACACTTAGAAAAAATGTTACCATAACTAAGAATGTTGTTGTCTCGTTTTTTATTAATAAATTACCCATAGTTCTAAATATTTTTCTCTCATAAATGATTTAAAATTGTAAGAATTGGTGAATGAAATATTTGTTTTTAGTACGCTAGTTTTTTCAAACGTTAGATCTTAGAGTAGTTTGGAAAGGAAAATGTTGGACGTACATTGTATGTATATTTCCAATTAATAAGATCGTTTTTATAGAATTGAATTTGGTTCAAGAAATATTTCGCAAATGATATATTAAGGGAAGTACGGCTATTGAATACAAAAGTGTTCAATAAAGAACTCAAACGAGCGTAATAAATGCTTACATTTACTTTTATATTGCGAATTTATTACCAAGGCAGAGTTCTTTTAAGTTCCATTAAAAATATTTTATGTTGAAAATTGTGTCGTTTGCAATTTCAATGCTGCGCGAATGAATAACGAGTTATTTGCGTGGTTCGAGAAAGCGCACTGCTGCACAACGACTAATTTCTTTTTTATCGTTATTTGGAAAATGTGCATCGAATCGGAGGTTTCAAGCACACTGCCGTTGGACAAAACCAAAGGAAATTGTATACTAAACTTAGTTAAACACTACTCGCAACCGTATAGTTACGTCTTAATTACGACTGCAAACTATTAGATAAGCTTAGAATATACTGCACGTATTCCATGCAATTATTTTATGGATTAAAGGGATATAGAACGCAATTTAAACATACATAATCACATTTTATAGGAAATGTGTTTACTACATACATATACGGTCTATAAAATTAAAACATCATTTTATAGACCATACATAACAATGCTTACATCTTTTTCATAAAGCTTTAAAACATCTTTAAATCAAATTAAATAGAATATGCCAGTGTATTAAAGAACAAACATTCTTTGAAAATTACTCCCACATAAACTGAATGTTGTATCATCACGATAAAATGTAAAATTATTCTAGAAAACCATGCCCTTAACTATATTAGTATTGTATACATTTTCATTGCAACTCTGTCACTTTAATTAGAACTAACTAGATTATTAATTATCTTTGAGCAATAATTTATCATGATACATTATTGTAGGTACTTTAATAATGTTATATAGTACCGACTATTAATACTTTTATATATAGCCACCCGATATTTATTGCGGCAAAGTCGTGATTTAGAAGCAACGCCGTATTCCTTCTATCGATTCGTATACCTTCAAATATAATCTAGAAATATGACTAAAAGAAAAGCTTATGAGATATCGACAACGATAATCCTTGACAATGATTCAACCATCGTTCCATTAGAACTGATAGTGAGAATCTTTCAACAATGATTCTTTCTCTTTCGGAAAAAAGAAATCCCATTAGAGATAATCTATTCATTGTAGGTAAATGGTATATTGCATGATATATGCATTTTTGTAATGACAAAATATATAATTTACTCTTGCAATAGTAGTAATTATTCTCTAGGTTACTGGTAAACAGTGACGTCATGGTGCTTAAATTATATTAACTAAAATTTTAAAAAACAAATAACGTGTGCAAGATTTGGTAAGATTAATCTTCAGTTCAAATAAGAGAATTTTCATCGAAATTGTAGAGCTAGCATTTATATGCAATGCAGAATGCAGTTCATTGTAGTAATAATTTCTCTTTGTCTTGTTTTAAAGATTAAGTTTTAATGATCTTCAACAAAGTTGAAAAGAGTTCCTACTTCAATTAATTTCTAGTTTATCCTACAACCCAAACTTTTTGTAGTTTTTATAATTGAAACTTGCAAAGCCACAGCGCTTACAGCGTACTTAAAACGAAAAAAATAAAATCGTCTGCTCTACGTTTACGAACAAAAACCAACAATAATTTTAATTAATAACCAATGTAGAATAAAAGTCTCTTTAAAGTAAGAACAAAAGGATTTTGAAATACTAGTCAATTATTTTCAACTTGTTCAAAGTATTAACAACCATCAAGATTTTTTTATTTTGAATTATTTTCAAGCTTATTTACTTGTGTTTTCCCATATTAAAATCTGTTGCAAGAATATCAGAGTTTTATTTAAAACTTTAACATATTTCTTTTTCATTGTTTTTCAATTTAAATTTTAAGATTTTGCCTTGAATGCCATCCTGCATAAGGAAATTGTTTCGTTAATGATTTCTATAATCTAGACATTATACATATATAGTTTCATATCCCTCTTCTGGTCGAAGTTCTTGTAGTTGTTCTAAGAATTTAAAAATTTAACAGGAAACCAAAACAAATAACAGCAACAGAGTGACACGTAGGTCCTACGTACTCGTATGTATTAGTTGGACACACAGTCGGTAAACAAATGTAAATCATTCGGCTTCAGTTATTTGACAGTGGAGCGTTGTTGTTCTATTTACTATTCATCCCCCACTGCAACTCGTAACCTATCCTAACCCCTACTAGCCCGTTCGTGTTGTGATACGCCATAATTTAATTTCAGAGTAAAGGGGTCAATGTATCATACACCCCGCCGCGTTGGGCCGGGCGGGACATAAATTTCTGCGGCATTTAGCTGGTCCACTTTACCCCCAAGTCCACCCTGCTCCCAACGATTTAATTACAGCTCACACCTATCTCCAAATTTTCCCAAGCATTTATCAACCACACTGACGGTTCTTCTAAACGTTGAATCACTTCTCTAATTAGTATAATTTATATTATTTAGTCAATAATTTATTATAAAGTCAGTGGCTTATTATTTATTTAATATATTTAAGATGATATTTAATACGTTGAGGAATTTCATCGTGAAGATATAAATTATAAAAGTACGTCTTATTCTTCACAGTTTCCGTACAATAAAACGTCTTATTCTTCACAGGTTCCTGTGAAGAATAAGACGTTTTATTGTACTTTTATGATATTTAATTACTCCATATCTTAGTCTATTAGACATACATATATATTTTGGACAATCGAGTAGTCAATATGGTTAACATTGAATGTAGGTAATGAATTGTGTTATGTATGTATGTTCTATGCCCTAAGGACATGATGTTCAATTAGCTGATTAATTTATTCATTAGTTCCTAACCACATAAATAGATTTGTTCCGTTTGTTTCCGATAGCGTAGTGAATTTTTGTGTATGCATTAAATGTTTGAATTCGTGTGTTTGCTAACATGTTTGCTCATTTTCCAGACAGTTAACGGCAACATTCAGAGTTTGCGCATCATCACAGACATACATACATACATACATACAGAGCAAAGCGACACTACTCGTAATTACACCATGACCTTTCCCCCTTGTTCCTGTTCGTGACCTGACTCGGCACTTTTTCGCCAGTCACTGTTGCCAACCAACCAACCAACCAACTAACGAAATGTGGATTTTTCGTCCAATTTAACTAGGTTCTCGTTCAGTTAATGTTCAAATCCGTTCTTTTCTAGTACATGGTTATTTAATTTTTGAGCTCCTTTTTTGTTGCCATTTTAAATGAAATGGCAAGCTTGTTTAACTTAGATATCCGTTTCAAATAGAAAACATGTTTTATAAAGGAATACATGTTTTCGTTGTTCAATTAACCTGAAACCAAAGCGTGGCTGCAACGGAAATATCAAGGAAATGTCACGGAATCAGGTCAACTTTATCACACTGGAAATGTATTTTCTTTGTTATACAATGGAGAATGGAGTATAGGGCACGTAAACAGTGTTTAGAACATCTGCTGTTATTTATTGCATTCATATACATTCGTATATTTATGTAATTTTGTTACGATCACGTTTCATTAAAACACTACAACTTTTATTAAAATATGGATTTATGCTACAGTTAGGGCTACAGCTATATTTATATAAAATATGTAAATACTATTAAGTTAAGGACAAATGGACAGACACGCATTCTTTTATTAATCATTTTTGTCAATATTTTATTGGAAATTTTTGAATGAATTTCATGACCAAGTCATCTCAATTTATTGGTTCACTTTTCAGTCAATCCTAATATACTTCACGTATTACATATTAAATTTCTTTCAAAAATTTCATTTCCACCAGTTAATCTCTAGTATGCGTTTCCCTATCGACTTACAAAATGAAACAATTTCCAACTTTTATTTTAAGCAATTTTGCTGACCACCATCTTGTTAAATTAAAAAATACCTCTGCAGGTTTTAATCAATACACGTTAGTCGTTTATTTTCATGTGATAAACTAGTTAATCAAATGGAGTTGTGCTGTTGTGTATATACCGTAGCATTGTGCAGAATGAATAGGACCCTCGAGTGGTGGCTAGGTGGCCGGGGAACGCAATCGTATACCAGGTACCGACCGAAAATATATGTAACAAAATGGGAAATCGAAAGCGTGTTTGTAGATTAAAAGTAGCAGTTTCCTCTTAAAATAAGTCGATAATCCGGCACTAGTATCATGGCATTACAAGCGTTTACTGATGGGATAACCAATCGGGTATAGATCTGAGTGCTTTTATTATCAGAGGAGACTTACATAGTTTTCATAAAATATAGAGAACATAAACAATTAATATGGTAATTATTAATAAAAATTGTAACAAGTTCATTAAAAAAAAGTTTTTTTGTAGGAATCATTTTAATTGTATATGCGCATATTTATATTTAATTATGTTATTTTTAGACCGTATCGGACATAGAAAATGTTTCATATAATGTAGACAATATCTGCAATTACCCAGTAGACTCGTAGTTAATAGCGAAATGGCATAATGAGGCCTGATATAGATTATATGTAATAAATCTCGTACTATCAAGTGAGTAGTTTTAGTTCTAATTGATATGCTACTACCATATGTATATTAAGCAATTTTATCATATTATATATACTTTGTGACAGTTTAGTGAAGTTATCAAATAGTTGGCACAAATGTAACAAGCAGGAATTTATTATATTTAACATGCATTACCACAATTGTTAATAACTTAATTTATATGAAAAATAATTAATACAAACAATAATAAAATTGAAAATAAATACTTGAATTGTTTTATGAATATCGTACAAATTCAAAATATTGATAAATTTATTTTGTAAAAATATTTGATGCTAGGTGGTATTATTAGAATATCGGCGATATTCAATAGCATTACCAGTCAAATAAATGTACATTTTCAATAAACCGTTTGTTGAATGCGTGCATCATTCCCACCCTAATTCCCTCTGGAGTATTTTCCATTTCGAGTGTTCAGCAATTCCTATCGAACACCACAAACATCTGCTGGCGAATTCCATAAAATTCTGCATTATTTTGATTTCATATAATTATTAAATCTATTCTTACAATAAACAAGATTTGCGTTTACTAAATAAAATATTATTATTCCTCTTATAGCTTACATAAATGTTATTAAAATAAACAGTTAAACTATATTTTTATGTAAAAAAAGTCATCTATTTCGTTTATAAAAATGATGAACTAAATATCTATGACAATTTAATGTGATGATAAAACTAACTAGGCTTCTATTTTTGGTACTATTAATAGTTGGAATTTGCATCGATGATGGTATTTGTTGAATGCTGTACTTTCTGTGTATATGAGATAATTTTATACTTCAAATAATAATTTATATTATGGAATTCAAAGTTCTTTGCACATTCAACATTATTCAAATATAATAAAACTTAGTAAAGCAGAATATTTCATCCAAATCTAAACCTTTAGACAATTTGTCTTTTACGTGAATACGTTCTTCGGGAATAAGCTTATATTATGTACACTTTCCAAATATTTGAAGAATGTAGGCATATTTAAGGCATTCGATTTACTATGCTTGATTACTTTTTAATTATTCTATTATTAAAAACAAAATAATGCAAAACACACCAAGTACATATCACAAAGAGAAATTTGTATGAAATAAAATTCCATATGAGTAGCCCAACTTTTTCGATTATTTTTCTAATTTCCTATATATTTAAAATCAACAAAAGAAATGCTTTTTTCGACGATTATCTCAACAACCTCACACAAAGTCATTACATTTGGTAATAATAGTTAGTTTTTTTTTGTTTTACTGTCATTTGGACTTTAGCAATTAAATTGATTAAAGATATACCAAGTTACATAATTCAATTTGAGATTTATATATTTTGATTTATAAATGAATTAAACATCGACTTAATTTGCATTTAATCTTTTTATACACAATTGTAAATTATAATTGAAAATATAACATCAAAATCTAAATTAAATTATATAACCTTGTTTCGAATAAACGTAATTGTGAATTACCCTAGATTTGTTGCTAAACAACAGTTAACAATTTATTCATTAAGTGGACATGATGAAACGGAATGCTGTTGACATTGCAATTCAAATATCAATTTTAATTAAATCCAGTATATGCACAACCTAGACTCATCAAACAATTAAATCAAAACAGCCATTCAAAACTGACTATGATAATTTATTAATAATCGGTAAACATTTAAACGAATAAAACGTGTAGGATTAATTTGTTGAATATAGACACAGAGGAAATAATCGTTATGCATAGGGAATCGGAAAGGAAATATAGATATTATCAGTTAATTTTTTCTAAGAAACATGTAATTTGCTAAAGAATTCAGTGATGAACCAGCATATTCAGCAAATTCTTGAAGTAAATTTAATTATGTTATAATGTCTATTCATGAATTTCATTTTAATAAGATTGTACTGCACAATATAATGAAGGTGGTATGTACGAAGCTGTCAGTAGACTGTCGGGTTTGTACTCGTATCGATGCCAGAGGCAACGAGAGCTTTGGTAACAAGGAAATCGTTGGCAAGTCAAGTGTGAACAAGTCGACAGCGCTACATGGCGATGGCGATGGCGATGGCGCTACATTGAAGTGATGGCTTGCCTGTTCAGTGGCCGTCCGACAAACCTGCCTGATTCCAATTTGTTGCTGTGACGTCCGGATACTGCCACTGCACTTCACTTGTCACTGAGAACAATATTAATGGTACAGAATTTGCAATTGAAAATAAAAGCCAGGCTGTCATTATTAATGTAACCTTTAAGAACATTCACTTGGATTCTAAATGAACTGAAGCATGAATTTCCTTTGTCATTTTAGAGCATTTCTACTATCACGATTTACATAGCTTCTTAGGAACAAGACTCTAATGCCCAATGAAGTTGATTCCTCCAGTCACTAAATATAATATAAACCTGCACATTACAATTAAATTGTAATTTAATTCGTATTTATCGCATGTTTTCCTTTGTAGACCATAGTTAAGACAATTAAAGTTACTTCTATCTTAGTACGAGTAGTTGATTTTTTTTTTACTCTTTTTGAATTCGTGATGTTATATAAGAGTACTCTATTCTGCTTTAATAAAATTAGAGAAAAACAGACGTACAAAGCTTAAGATCTCGACAAACATTTAACCTAAGTAGTTTTTGAATATATGTCATATATGTATGTGACTGGAGGAAAATCACGAAATGTTATATAATGTATTTTCTTAGCGAATAAACCAGAATGGCCATGCTGAAGCAAGTGTTTTTTCAACGAATGTCGCGGTACATTACTGTTTAATACCATAGCAAGCGTAGAGATATCCCAGTGGCGTTTTGATAACCACGAAAGGTTAGAATTCCTCTCCAAGCAATATAAACTAAAGTGTACGTTTCATTGGACATAACCGCGTCGTGTTGTCGGCTGCTGTGCTGGTCAAGCACGATGGACTTGGGTCGGGGTTAGAGGCGTGTTGTTAGTTTATCTGTTCATCCGGTGGGTGACCAGGGTCGGAGTTAAGAGCCTCGGCGTGGGTAACACGATGGTTTGTTTCATTTACCCTGACCACATAATCACGTACCGGCTATCAACGTATACCCCTGGTATCTCACTAACTGCACACTATTCTACGATCACGGGTCACTACCATTTTTACACACACTAACGCATCACACAATGACCCTTACACATACAGGCAGCCACACTTAGATAAAGAGAAAAATGGTGGAGTTTTTGCTAAAATTTACTGCCGCATATTTAGAAAACATAATTACTAAAAGATGGATTTAGTCTATGGAAGTAAATAGAGTCAAATAGATTGTTTTGCAATTCTAAAATAAATTAATTTAATCTTTAAAACGACATTTAAATATGTTTCGTCTTAAGTAACAAGATTGGGTAGTTTGATATATTTTACACTCTAAAGTGACTGAATCTATAGTAATCGTGGTCCAAGTAGTTTTTTTGGTGTAGGTACTTTATCGAAGACTGCATTCGAACTCTGAGCACGTACAATAAGCGATATTTATGTTTCTAAATGTCTTTATGGATATGGCCACCGCTTGACCATGACTACTTTAGTATAGTGACATTATTATGACAGTTTACAGATTCATGCAATCAATTACAACGGATATTATACAATGAGAAACATATTTTGGGGCAACTCTAGACAGTAGCTTAGCACATCCATCACAAAGTCTGCTATTATCTCTAACTAATATATTTTTAACTTTATCAGTTTATCAATTCATACAAAAACTTTTTAACAAAATGTTGCATTATACTTTTGTGGTGTTCAGACATAACAAACACTCTCCAAATAGGGTTAGGGAAGAAGATAAAGCCCCTGCATATATTAGATAACTAAATTGTGTGTTGGGTATTTGTCAACGCTGTACCGGGTCAACTACAATTACCTTTATAACCACAGGCAAGGATTGTTGGGTCACAAGTTTACCTTAGGATACAAGGAAAACCTGTGGTTAATTTGGTAGTCCGGGTACAGCGATACGCCTAGCGTTGGTTATGATATTTTCAACTAAAAATATACATGTGTATAACTGTCATACTATAAACATTTATAGAGGTACTATGCAAATTTAATTGCTTGAAAGATATGCTTAACCCATGCTAATGTCTAGCAAAAAAGGAGGGTGATACCTAAATAATGTCTATGTATATATAATATAAGGATATTTCAAAGTTACGTTAATGAATACTGCTTTAGATACAATCATATTTATTTTTTATAATTAAAAATGTCGCTTCTTTTGCTTGTGTTTATTTTGAATTTACGTAAAAGAAATCTCATTTTTTTCTTCGTATTTTTCCTTTGCTAATTATACGAAGATATAATTAAAATAAATAAGAATGTACATTCAAATATGTGACGACTAATAGCCGTATAATAGAAATTGTTGATAATTTACTGGCTTAAGGAAACTTAGTCAAGGATTTCTAAGGAGAGATCAAGGTGTTGCTCTCAGGGGGTATTAGCATTTGCACAGCTTGGCATCTTTATAATGAAATATCTTTAAGAAGAAGATGTGTTATTTAGATTAATTATACGAAGAAAAATGAATGACGCAAGTTCGTACCTACAATATTATCCAATATATATGTAAAATTATGTATGTAAAATTGTGTACCTATAATGTCATCTTAAAAATTCCGCTGACATTATAGATAACCAAAGATTCGACTAACAAAATTTGAAATTCAAATTAGCAAATCAATAGTTGCCAGAGGGTTGAGAAATGCTAAATAAAGACACAAAAGAAACATTGCATCGGAGCAGCCAATTTAAGTGCAGCGCAGCGACGCGACGCGACGCAGTGTAGGTACTGAAATCTGAACTTCTCAGAGTAAATCGAATGCATTGGTGAATTGTTTATTCAAGTATGTTCTAGTTCAAACAGTGAAATATTTAGGTAGCTGGTATAAAATTCATTTTGTCGCAAAGGTGCATCGATCATTTCGTGAATTATTTGCGGTGCGACATTGTTCTTATGTTGGTATCCCTTGGCACATGAATTCAAATATCATAAATATTGCAATATAGGATATACATCTTCTTAAGCAAAATGCATATGCAATATTAATACTAGTGAAAATAGTACAAATAAAATCTGATGCCAATGCAATACTGCATTATTTATCTAATGCATAGTAAAATTAAAAAAAAAATGAGAAAGATATTTACGCATTCATAAAATATTCTTTGTTTTATTGCGTCAAATATTTATATGCATCCATTAAAAAAGCAACCAAAATGTATTGTATAAAAGTAATATAATCGCAAATTTTAAAATAGGCTTAGATTAACTAATTTTGCACAATGCATTTTAATCAAAGCATTTAATAATACCAAATTAAAAATTTGCAAACTTCTATATGCTTGTTTTTAAAAATAATCGTAATTTGAATATGTAAATATAAATTTGTAATTAATAATTTTATTAAAAAGCGTGAATTTGCAACATCATTTATATAATAATATTTTAATGAAATATTTTACAGATCAGGTAAAAAGTGCGTTGGTGCGTCAAATTTTTACTAACGAATTAATAACATACATTTTCACTATAAAATTCTTTACGCTCAAAACATTTTTTAATAATAATAAATAGAGTAGTACTTTAAATATGCCCATTTACGTCAGATTATTTCATGATCTATTAATATGGTCATAAACATAATTTATATACGAGTGTGTGGTTTGCGTTATTACAGTTATACGTCAGCAAGTCATCCGCGGTGATTGGTGACTTTAATAGCGTCACCTGCGGGTGGTACATGGCACCATCCATGCAAGCCATAGGATACCTATACACAGAATGTCTATAAATTGTTCACTGCGAACATTTTTATAGTTACACTTACTTTTCTAGTTCGCAAACAATGCTGTTAATATACTGGAATTATATGCACTCTATTTTCTTCTACGTTTACGATAGTATTTCATAAATTAATAAGATGAATTACAAAGATTGTGGCATGGAAAAACTATCAATAATATAAATTATCAATAATGTGCTCTTTGAACTACTGAAAAACGTATACTTTCGGAGTTATTGACTGAAATAATTTTATAAAATAGTTACTAATCGCGATTATTTCAATTGCTTAAAAAGTCAAAAAATAATAAAAATTTTGGAAAATTGATGCCTAATATCGACCTAACTTGGTATTTTGACTATGGAAAATAATATTTTGACTAATATTCAAGAGTGTATAAGACTTTATAATTATAATTTTTTTGTGCTGTTTTATATCTACTAAAACAAATTTTAACGTCGGATAATAAATTCAATATTAAAGAGTCGTTTCTCAATATTTCCATTAACTTTCGACTAATAATCAATCATTATTGTCTTATCATCAATAGATATACTGTTTCTATAATACTGAGCAAAGACGCGCCAAAGAATAACCCTGCTGTTCCACCAATAGATACTGAAAAATAAAATATATACAAATATTAATATAAGACAAAAGTTTGGCCCTGTATCCAAAAATAGAGTACATAATTACGTCTAGCTCATTTACCATCGTAGAAATGAAATAACATCCGAAATTTTATACATCTATCAAACTTTAGGTTGTAAACAAAGAAATTTATTATTATTATATAATGTCATTATTTCTGATATACCTACTACGTACATGAAAGTTTAAATGGGGCACTACAGATGTTTTGATTTAAATAGAAACGCATTTACTTTCAAACAATGTTATTAAAGGTCATTTGAACGTAACCATAGAATAATATTTATAGTTTATTTACCAACTAAATCAAGTGTAGATCGAACTACGTTACGTCTAAAACGTTGCGTTGGTAAATTTTGTAATAGCATCACTATTTCGCTCCTAGTTCCAGACACACTGTAAAAATGTAATTATTTATTTCCCAAAATAAAGTGTACTATTTTTTTTAAATAATATAAAATAAATTAGTGCGTAACGTAATAAACTTGCCCATTTTGTTTAAGAACAACATTATATTCTGGTTCAATACACGACGGAAGACAATCGCATTCCAAGCCAGCTTTATCAAATCCTTTCGAGTGAAGTCGGTTTAGAATTTCTGTAAGGAATATATAATGCTAGTACTTATATAATTAAACTTTTAAATGAAATCATAAATCGGTACATAATTCAAAAATATATTTATATACTATTCTATAAGAAATTTATTATATATATATATATATATATATATATATATATATATATATATATATATATATATATATATATATATATATATATTTATTTATATATATATTTATATATATATTTAAATTTATATATATATATATTTATATATATATTTAAATTTATATATATATATATATATATATATATAAATACCTGCAAATAAATTCTTGTTTGGAAGAAATACCTTTTTTAAGGGAGGTGGTACGACAAAAATGTGAGTTAAATAATAATTTATTTAAATTCGATTAATGCAAAAAACTATTGATTGCAGTGAATTATGTAAATTCTTCTTCATTTAAATTCTACTCACCATAATTTTCCGTCAAACATTTTAGACCAGCGATTTTACAATGTCGTTCTCGAGCTACAAAGAAAAATTTAGTCAAAAATCAGACGTACTTTTTATGTGATTTGTCAAGCGAAATCGTTTATTGCTAAGTTGATATAATTATAATTAAAATCGTATCTTGGCATTTCTTACTTATTCATTAATCAACAAAGTGTTTTTTTTTTAGTTAGTAATAGAATATGTATGTATTCATGATAATGGCAAAAGTACCCGACTGAATTATTAAGCTCTTCGTATAAATTTTTTTTATTATATATATATTTTAATCATAATTAATTTACACGTACGTATATTTGGCATAAGGTGATGGGTACAGTTGCAGAATCTCATTTGAGCATCTGCATGACATTGCACAACGCATGTAGCATAAGAATAATATTTGTGAACTTCTAGTTCTGGGGGCACTTCTTCAGGAAAACGACAACCGCGTTTACGGACCGGTAACGAACGTAATTCATCGTCATTCGAAATTTCAATCACCTATACACATAGATGATAGTTTAAAATAAATAGTGGGTTTAGTATACAACAATAGATTGCCAGAAAATTCTGAAATAATAGCCGACATTTATCTTCAATCTAATTTCTTTTTCGTTCGAAATATTTTCATACCAAATTTATAAAAACATCTTTAACTAAGTTCGTACTTGGAAACTATGTCAAATAACGTCTTCAAGGTGTCTGAAGTTTATAACATAACCGACTTTTCCTATTTTGCTCCTGCGCATAAACTTTAGCCACAGAAATGACATTGACACTTACATTAAACTGCTTGATGTACTTTTCGCCGAGCATGACGTCGTCTCTTTTGTCCGGGTCGGCGTTGATGAATGGTATGTCCTCCGGTGCATGGAAAAATACCTGACAACATATCGCCATCATACTCTACACTTTTATATAAAATATATAGTTTATTATATCAAAAGAAACTAATACAATTTTTCAAGTTTCCCCTGAATAGCTTCTATGAACTTTAAATAACTTTGCATTAGCATATAGCTTCTATCTTTGCTCAAAGCAGCAAAAAAAATCGATAAATATGTTGCTGAAAAGCTTATAAAAACTGCATTAGAGTCATGAATGACAAGCACGGAACAAATATTAATATAAATATATTGCTTTGGGGGAAGAATTTCGTCATAATTTATTATTACAGTTCTACAACAGAAGTAGTAGAAGTAGTGGTTTCTTTTTCCATTCAACATGAACGAACTTCCAAATGTTCATGAACTTTCTGAGAGCAACTTATTAATGTTAGATTATATAAATTCTACGCTTCTAATTATAAAATTTCCGAATAAATGTTAAACCACAATTATTTAATAGCATTTCCTACCCTTACGTCATCCAAAGCTTGTATTGTTAACTGTCCAGGACCTGTGTTTTTATTTGACATCATCCATATCTCAGACTCCTTAGATTTTCTAAAACCAAACACTACAATTCGGTATTTATACTATTAAAAACTTAGCGCTAAAACAGCTTCTCTACCCAAATTCTTATTTTCATTTAGAATATCTATTCAATTCGCAATTTGGAAGGAATAGCTTAAGCTTTCGTGCAGAACACTGTTATTTAATTATACAACAGTGCAAATACATTGAAATTTAGTTTTTGAACAAAAATAACGTACGATGTATGTAACGAGTTGATGGTGAAACAGATTCCGTACTCCGTGTCCACAGATAGAAATTTATCGCAACAGTTGAATGTTTCGTTGTTCCATTTACAGCTTCCCAGAACTGCAGAGCATGTCTTGCGATACTTGAAACAAATAGAGAACATCTACCTAGTCATATATTCTATTCCATTACACGAATGTTATGTATGCTAGTCTGAATCCTTATGGAGTATTGTTAAAAAATTAAGCTCTCAAATGTGACCTTCAAATCAAGATGCCAAATATAGCTACCTTTTTGACGGCATCTACCATGTCGACCTGCTCACATTCAATACATTTTTTGCTGCAGGCGTAACAGCTTCCGGTGAAAAAGACAATCTCTGATATGAATGTCTGCAGGGCACTGTATGGTGCATTGGGTTCACTGTTATAACACCATTAGATATTTAGAACATACCCCAACATAGATACTCTAAATAATTTCTCTACTAGATTATTTATGCACCAATTTCAATATATCTGTATTATAGTCAAACGGGTACCAATAATTTAGGATAATTTATATGAATACTAACGCAGTCCAGTAAATATCTTGATTCATAACTTGGCAGATGCTTACTGCAGGAAAATTCGTATCCCAATGTAGATACGTAGTTTCTGTCACAAAGCTAATCGGATTTGTGTCGTATGCATCGTAAGAAGCCAAAAATATAAGCAGCATTCCGTACATTGATATTCCAACGACAATTAGCCAAGATAGTCTGTGAGAAAATGATATTAATAGGACAGCTATATTAAATTGCCGTTTCTCACGTCGACACACACATAAAAACATTTAATACCAATAGTAATAAATTAAATAAAATTGCTTTGTGTGGTGCTCTAAAAAGAGACACATAATTAATTTTATAAGTATAAGTGCTTTTTGATGCAACTGTTTTATAATTTATGGAGCAGTTTTGAATGTAAATAACGTAGCTTTATATTAAGTTTATTTATAGTTTCGAAAATCTGATGATTTATTAGTTTCAAGGAAATTATTCCTATTATTACTTAATTTACACTGTTATTCCAATAAAATTTAAAAGCTTCTAAAGAGCTGATTTAGGTTTCTGATTAGAGTGTTAAAAACAGAATATTAATATAAATAATGGCCATTATAATTTTTACGTGATATATTGATTATTGGAACAGTTGCGGTGAGGCATTTTACCCGGCGACACATCACTTTTGCGTAATATATTCCGTAGAATATATTAAATACTTTTATCGATTTTACTTTTAACCACTAGCAGACAAATTATTTATCTATTTAGATTTGCAATTTTCTGCATATTCAAGAGTTATCGCAATACTTGGAAATATAAAAGAACTTTCTTCGTTTATATTACAGATTATTCATAATATTTAAAATTACTCTTTTAGGACTCGTTTTCCCAGAATTGTAAAAGCTCCATTATATTATAATGATAAGTTATAATAATCACAAAAAAAACATCAGTTTCCTCCATGAGGCTTCTAGATAATCTAATAACTGAAATTTACTTGCAATTAAAAGTTTTACCTATCTATTATAAGATGTTCCACAATAAGAATATAGTTCATTATGTAATCAAGTTTGCTTCTAAAATCACAAACTTGGAACTGATTTTTTACTGGATATAATTCAAAGCACACACACAGCCATACACAGAGCAATAAAGATACCTCTCGACGATGTGGAAGTGGCTGTTAGCGACGTAACTGACGCCGTGTATCGTCGTATTTTCCCCGTAGTACTTGAGTCGTTTTGTCCATCGGCCGCAGAGCTCCATCTTCTCAATATTGCGTATAGCGTGCTGATGCGAAAAGCGAAGTATAACCCAGCGTATCAAGTCACCGTCACAACGATCAAATAATAATGGACGGTTATGACTATGTGAGACATGAGTTGATAAAAGGAAAAAGTTTTTTGATCCATATCTTTGTGGTCTATTGTTCGCTCTTTTACCATGTACATTAGGGACGTTATTATGAATGTATGTATGTTTTCAGGGTTTGTCTGTATAAAGCTTTTAGACATACTTAATTCTAGTAAATAAAAACGAGAAATTGCTGACGTTTTAAAACACAAAGAAGACAGCACCATTATTATGAAAATTGATCGAGTATACTAATTCTAATGCATATGTTACGAAGGATTCCCTGAAATAAATTCATTCTCATTTAAGGGGCGAACCTTGGATTACAATAACTTGTCATGGCACATATCAACAACTCAAACACTCGACATACATATGTGGTGACAGACATAACATTATCAATAATATTCATTTATTTATTTATATATATATATATATATATATATATATATATATATATATATATAATATATATATATATTAAAATAACGATTTTTTATTTTAACTCTATTGTTAACACCCTCATAATATATTCAGCCCGGGGCTATTGTTTATATTATAAAATAAATTCAATGTGCATTCGCCATACATATAATATTAAATTGAATGGGACTATACCCAGGGAGTCGTGCTTCCCTGAGGTTTAGCTAAAGGGTAGTGGAATGAAATAAAGTTTCAATGTACGCAATACGTATTTCTACGTACCAGGAAAGTAATCTTGAATAAATGAACAGAAACTCTACAGGGATGCGATACTCACATAATAAAAGATAATAAATAATAATAGGGAATGAGAGGGTAGGAAATTGAGTTTAGATATTGATTACATTTGGAACGAACAGCATTTTTTTGCAGCAGTCAATTAATTAAGTATAATTTGAAGCTAGATCGAAAGTTGGTAACACTAGTGCAATAAGTATTTCCGTATTTAAACAATAAGAATGATCAATCATACTACGGTTTCCTGTGTCTGTTATTTTTGTGTGCGTCTTGGTGTGAAATTTCTTGGTTCGCATTTTGGTCGCTGACGCTGTGCGATCAATTATCGTTATGACTTGTGGCGATGACGTTGACTTTCGTAACTTTTTGCCAGCCGAAGTTTTCGCCGATGATTAAATTGATGTTTCCTCCTGCTGTAAGTGTTCTGGTTATTTTTACGATTCTTTGTAGTAAGTTTTCATTTAAGTTATGATCTATGATAAGGGAAATGATATTTATTAGTTTGCGACTTTCCTAACTATTAATAAGTTTGTAAATGCCGTTGACTATTAGTGCCGTTTATTTTATGTTACTTGTTCACCTCCGGAAATATGGCAAATACGATTTCTGATCTCATATATATTTCTTCATATTTAAAACATATACAAAGATGAAAATTATACTATTTATTTATTTAATTGTTTATGCAAATGCTCTGTATATTATTGAAAAAAATTGTGAATGATTTTTCAGAAAATCAGACGATAATTCGTGACAATTTTACTTGTGTAAAATTAGGAACAGTTAAACGTGCAATATAAAGTGTTATTTGATATAAATGATAAAAATATATAAATGTAAATGTGTTACGACTTTAAATCAAAAGAAGAAAAATAAAGGGGAACCTGATATACGCAAGTAAGGGAGAAAATAAGAATAATAAAGCGGGTGTAACGGGAAACTCGTAAAACTTTCGGTATATAGCCTGAATCATGATATATCAGGTATGATTGGTTAGGAACGCATGACACTATAATAAACATATCGTGTCCGAAAAAAGTCTTAAGATTTTTATCGAAAATCTTATTCGCACGCACACTTGCAAACGCACGCGACTTGAATACACGCACATACATACACACAAACACACACAGACACCCTTCATATAGGTACATGATATATAGGCAACTCCACACGTGTAAAAACAATATGTCTTTCAAGTATGTCATAAATTTCACCTCTTGTTTTTGCTTTCAATTAGTTGTTTATTACGTTTACGCATGTCTTTATATCCTACATAAAACAAAATTATATATTTTCAGTATTTTATTGTTGTTTGTGACGTCCTCCACCTTCTAATTAAATTCAGTACTTCCATCGAACGCATACTGATCTTGTGATTGTAAACGGTCTGAAAAGCACCATGGGTTGCGCATGCTTCGACGCTATATTATTCTTATTAAGAGTATACCACGAAAACTTAAATTTACACTTTCAGAATCTATTACAACAGATAATACTGTTAATATAATATAATATTAAAAATAGAAATAAAATGTCTGCACTATTATCTAAATTAAATTGCATTAGATCAAGCTTAAGTAATGCATTAGGTATTACTCTTGCATTTTGAGTATTTTTATTTCTTCAATGTTGCATGATAATTTTTTCCTGAAGCCTCACGTGATTTGTACCGCACGCAACCCCAACTTTTACAATATTATTAGGGGAGTAATGTAAGTCTGACGTTAACTGATAGCCATGTCATATACTACAGACTGTTCTTAATATAATTACATCTAATTAGTTATAATTATATTTCGAATGGGAAGAACTTTTACGTTATAATTTTTTCGCGTTGTTTTTTTTACGTTTCATTTACCTTATTTGTACTAATTCGTTTACACGCTCATTTAAACTTTTCAGTTTTGTATTCAGAATAAAGTGATTATTCTCATTAGTCGTTCCTGAACTTTTAGTTATTTGTTTAATGAATATACCAACTAAATAGTTTACCTATTAATAGTTCTAAATATGAATTTACGTATCATAGTTATAAATTTATTATTAAAATCGAGATGGTAGAGTAATATTTTTTAAATTTTGGAAAAAAGCAAGTATATGAATAAAATAAAAATTCGTTATATGTACATCTCCTAAAACATAAATGTTGATCGCTAATGTAAGCGAGATACAATTTAAAATATGCCGCAGTAAAAATCCTGATGCTTGTGGTATACCTGTATACATACGTAAAAGACAAAACAATAGTCCAAGTAGTATGTCACGTGACATATATATCTATACAGAGTAAGACACTAACATCGGCTATAAAAACGTGTATAAAGTGGATAAAAATGTCCATATTTCATTTTTATGATTCAATTTAGATAACCGAGTTATTTTATTATATTTTGAAATAACGTAGGAGTCGCAGTGTATGCGGTGCTTTGTGTCTACTTTGCCCCTCTTGTACTGCACGAAAACGTGCATCTACTTTTCAGTTACGGAATAAAATTGAAATGCTCTCAGTGGAAAATTTGATAAAGATCGGAAAATGCTTCACTATACACAAAAGAAGCATGAGGCTTTAGCAAAATATGCGAAACATTTTAGGCACTCGAAATTTTATAGTTTTAATGAAAAACACCCGCAAACACACTACAACAGTTTATGTTCTGGTTTTATATCTCTCTTGTTATCATATAAAGAGTCCTGCATTATGATATGCAAGTGCATATACACAAATATATTATATCAAAGCTTAAAATCCACTCCTTTTAGACTGTTTTTAAAAGCACTCCTAATGCTAACTTAACCAATATGACTCAAACTGGATTTACTCTTTAACTCAACGTTCACTCCTATTGTGGGAGGCTTTAAAGCAGTTTATTGATATTTATAAACAACACACTCAATTCTCGTCTGATGAGATTTGGCCTTAATGCACGAACTGAAGCTCCATTGCGTCTACTAGCATGTTCGCGTTAGCATTCAGCCAAGAAAACCAATTCGACGCATTACCATGTATATTGTTTTGGCGATATAGAAAGGTACGTATATAGAGCAGTATAGGGATGCAGTAAGTAATGTGCCGAATTAATTGCTATTTTAATCGCTGCCCCGAAACATGCGCGTGCATCTAAATGCGTTTTCGTATTCATTATGTGAACGGGATGAATTGCAAATTACGAAATAAACTCTCGGGCTAATGTGCTCGCAGACTCCACTGCACGGCTCGACTTGGCGTGGCTTGGTTTGGCTGACGAAGTTTTACACCCTGTTAAATATACATAAACTTAATGTAGATAAACGCCCTTTACATAAAACCAACGCGACACTAAACAATAATATTATTGGAATATAATGAAACTTAATTAGGGAGGTAGGAATACAATGCTAACACAAACATTGCTCATGAAGACAAGTAGTTTGCTTGAACATCTAGCCGGGATGCAGCACCAACTGTATATTATTTTAGCAGGAAGAATAATTTTATACTTCAATGAAAAGATATGAAAGCAGTGTTTTCGAACTCTCATCATACTTCTTTACTATTCAGATGTATGAACCATTCTTCGAATGAGATGATAATAATAAATGCTTGAGAAAATTCTCAATTTAAATAATTGTTTAATTTCAAAAAACATTTTTTTAATAAATTGCGTATATTTTAATTACATTTGAATATAAAACATTATTTATTTATAATGGCAAAGTGATAGACTTTTCAAATACACTCTAAGTCAATAGTCTTTGTCATGGAACAGAAACATCTTACCACTCTTCTGTTTTGTCAACAACTGAATAAAATATTGACTTCCGTAATTACTAGGCTTCAAATGAAAGATCTCATCTCATCTTAAGAAGACAATGATTATACCTCTGAAAAGTAACAGTTTTTTATTAAATAAAAGGCGTTTAATAAATATTTTTAAAAGATGAATTCTGTTTTATTAAAAATATTCAATTATAAGCGAACAATCAAACTATGATTCTTACAATTTGAGAAAATAGTAATATATACGAGTACATACATATGTATATATTCCCAAATGTTGTAAAAAAATGTCATCGCACCATTTTCGAATTTAATATAATAATTAAGTAACAAGTAATATACGTATGTATGTACAACAAATTTAGTTAAAATCAGTTAAGCTGTTTGGATGAGAAAATATGATCAAATTTGGGCTGATGTGCTTGAACGAATTATGTAGCTTTTCGTAATCGTAAAATGAATATTCAACAAATAGTCGATCGCGAGAAGTTCAGCGATACACGACCGTACACTTAATCTCTTCATACATACAGTGCGTACGGCGAGCTAAAAATAGTTAGGTACCTAATGCCTCCCGATTTAAGTCTTACGCTCGGCTTTATTAAACCAGTAAATTACATTTGGGTAGATGAAACATTTCATTGAAATTCATTGAACCGCACAGAGAGAATATAATAGAACAACAGTACAACATAGAGGCTTGGATGTTCAATTTATTGTATATATGATGTCAGTCTGTACAGTATCCGGATTACCGATGATATCCTTGGAAAATACAACAACAATGGAACATAAGATCGAGTGAAACGTGAGTATTGGTTGATTGTGTGAGCAGCTGCTTCTGCTGCTAGTGGTTTTGTGGTACGCCGCGCCGCACCGGCGAGTGCGACATGCAGCGCCATTGTATTCGATTACCTCGTAAAGATCGTGATGAACACTTACGGACCTGGCACGTACCAGAAGTGGAAAACTGTGTTCCAGTACAACAAATTTCTCTGTTTCTCTTACTATTTCTTTTCGGTGGTGATCCTCCAAATTGACGGTGTTAAATATAGAGAAAATCGGCTGGCTCTCTTGCTGAAAATAAGCTGATACCACACAGAAAATAGATATTTATCTTTATTAGATAGATTTTAAGTTTGGACAAAAGTCCAATTCATAAAAGTACAAATACATATTTTCTGCGAAAAATAGAAGTCGTGTTTAAAATTACTACTTGTGTGTGTGTGTTTTTTTAAAGTTCACTATTTTTAACTAACTAATTTAAAATGATTATTATTTCCGTCTCATTATTCAATCTTACATTCTAAATACAATACGTCGTGCTGGTTTTTAACAGTACTGTAGTTGATAAACACTATAAATCACGAGTGGAACATCTATAGTAATTAAAAATACTTCCTTCAAAGTAATATGTGACTAGTCACTTCAAACAGCTTTATGTGGCATCACACCTACATACATATGTGTATGATACTCGATTCTTCATCATTTTATACGCGCTACCCGATGTGATTGCATACTTTTATCACCAGTGACACAATATATAATTATGATGAACACGTTTTTAATAGCAGACCGGGGAATTAAAATCAACATCAAAGGTGCGTGTGATATGCGAGTGCCAGGGTGTTTTTAAAAACAAGCGAACGTATGCTTAAGCCAGCCACGTTTACATCAAAGTCAAACGGATGGAGTGGAGTAAAACATGCCATCAAAAAGAGTACATAATCAGCAGTTACTCAATGGCTTTACTGGCCTGCTCCGTTTCTGTCCTGCTACACTGTGTTGACTGCACACACATAAGCTAACATCTCGCCGTCACCGAACCGTGTGATTAAAAAGCACATTTCAACCACCGAACACAAGATATCTCGACGACGGCGACGGCCCACGTAGATATACAAGGGTCCTTATTTTCTTGAAAACGAATGCACACCCTTGTTATAATTTGTTTTTTCATAAATAAAACACAAAGCGTAAAACTCAACATAACAGATATTATTCCTTCGTTTTTTTTTTTAATAATATGTAAATTTATCATGACTGTTGTAGAATGAGTTTTTCTATTAAATTAAAATGATATTTGCAGTAGTAAAATTGCTGTCAAATTATAGTTTTCAATTCACTGCACTATCAACAATTAAATAAAGATTGATAATCTGCAAGTTATGCAAAATAGATTTATTTTAGAATAATTATAATATTATAAATACAAGCCAAGGTCTCTCCTCAAATTCTAATAGTTGGAAAATTGTTTTCTTTTCGAGGAAATACATTATTAAAGTAAACATAAAGTTATCTTGCGAACCATACGTTGCAAGTTTAGGATAGCGAGATTCCTCCGGCTGCAGGTGTATTTCTTTATAAGTAATGTTTGTTGATGTGGCGGTGGCAGCGAACACAGCGCACTTGTGATCCAAGCTTCTGCAACATTTTATCTTTCACATTTGCGTTGAGTTGACATCGTAAAGGAAAATTAATTTATGCAGACGCACGTGAAAGTTTTTAACTTGTTCGCGCGACTCGTTTCATTTTTCGTAAGTCGTCGCGCTTCAAGACGGTATTTAATTAAAATGTTTGTCGAAAAAACAAAAGAAACTGTTTAATTTTAAATTGACAAACAACAAGGCACACATTGTTTTACTGCAATACGTATATACTTGGCAAAAGAATTCAATTGTTTTGTTTAAATACTACATTAAACTTGTAACTGGTTTCTTAACTTTTCAATCCAATTCTAACTACAAAATAGGGTGCTGTTATTTTATTGTGTTGGATAATTTATGAAAGATCACATGAAATATTTATTTAAAAAAACATTTTGTAATTGTAAAATGCTAATGAATATTAGTTTAACTGATTTTCTTTTTGAAGGCAACATTATATCCACTGTGATTGAATGCATCATAGAATGCTTGATGCTGTGGTAAAATGCTTGTAAAAGCTGCAAAAAAAACTTCATAACTTTAATTTTGCGATAGTTCACATACTGGTGTTGTAATTATTATTAATCATGAAAAATAAACAATAGGAGTGGCCTTAATGAATCAATATCATCTCATTAAAAAGCTATATATCATTAGTAAAGATATCTTTGAACGTAACTTTTAATATTCGTATAATGATGATATTTATACTATGGCAGAATAGCGTATAATATAAAGGTGGTCATTTGAAATTGATGAAACCACATGGAACGTGTACTCGTTGTGCTGCGATGCTCTAGAGTTTCTCGCAAAATGTACGGAATGCTGGCGAATCTCATCAGCCAGCCATACCCGTTACTCTTCTTCCCTGATGACGATGCTAAATGTACATTTGATATGTTTAATATCGCCACAAAAACGTGTCCGAGCAAATATTAAAATGCTACGGTATTCATGAATTTTTTGCGCCAGACAAAAACAACCAAATGTTAACATTCATCCCGTCCATATGTTGTATCATTTCCAAACAGTTTCTCTAGCCTTTGATGAATAATTTTCAACTACACTGTGCATGTCAGTTTTATTTTAGTTACATACAGAATGTTACAGTAAATGTAGTTCATTTCGTGTAATAGTAACATGAATAGTAATGTGCCATATTAAATATATTCTTCCAGAAACATGGAATAATAATTAGCACTTTTTTTTTTACATTTTACCTTAATGTTGAATACATTTTCAAGCATCTCATCTGCATGGAAATTGGTTGAAACATACATCTTATTAACGTCCATATTTTGTGATCTTTTATACATTTATATTAGTAAAATTAGAAACATCATACCAATATTTTTTATATAAAGAAAATATATTTTTAAAAAACCAATTTAAACATTTCTTTTCTTTGTACATATAACTTTGCGCAAAGGACGCCAGAGGCATGTTGCCAACCATAAGGTATTTCAAATAGATTTGGCTGAAGTCCAAGATAACGTTATATGGTACCACTCGACAGTTTAGGCTGCTGTAATCTCAAATACTGTTAAAATATTATTGTGCGGTGCAATATATTGATTATTGTAATAATTTAAGAGAAAAGTAGCTACCAATTAAGCTAAAATTGCCGAATACGTAACTTTTTCTCATAACTCTCTTAACACGAAAATACCAGTAGGTCGAAGACTGGCATTCTCGAGATTTAACGAAATTTTAATTAAAAGAATCAAAGGAAGAAGTAAATAATTTTTTAGATAATTAAAGGATTTTACGAAATCGAAAAGTCGAGGAATTTAGTCTTATTAGCGTGTGGTCAACAACGTACATCCAAGGATGAGTTGTATATGCATTTTCAGAATTACGGAGGTGTAAATAAATTTCTATTTGTTTTTATACGTATGATGAGGTAAATAATAATAACCTAAACATACAATTAACGGTTTTGTTTTACCAACAGGAGTTAAGTTTATTTATTTATTAAAATAAACATTTTATGCCAAAATAACATTACTGCCAGTTTAATATTTTGTTTAACTGGGAAAGCATTAGTAAAATCTGGTCTAAAAATAACATTAATAAGTATAATACATTATTGTAATCTTGCAAAAGAAAGATTTCGTTTGCTTTAACTATATTTGTTGTATACAATAAGTTCGACGGAATTTATGATTCATTAATCAATATTTTCTTAAAATATTAATCTAATATTCATGATTGTACTGTAGGTCTTCGGGCATTAATATTAAGTGCTTCACGTTCAGCGTTATATACGTCAAATAACTAAAATATATACACTAGAGAGTTTACTTATTTCTCAAGCAAATTAACTAACTTATGTGCGATCTTATAAACTTCAAATACTCAAGAGATACTTGATAAATTTCGTAAGTATCTAATATAAATATAAAACAGAAACTTAATGAGGAATTGCTAAATTCAAGATACACTCCGAATAACATTGGTAATTATAGGACTAAATTTTAATTAAGTTGATGGCGTATTTGTAATTAGTAATACGTTGCTAACAACCGTGGTTTGCGATAATCGCTAGTAAGAAATTTTGTGAATATATTTAAATCCAGACGCAGGTTGCTCTATTGATGTTTTTGCTCTGATATTCCGCATTCCGTTAGCTGCATTTGACACAACGAGCAAAAAACAGATTTCGGTATTTTGCACGCCTTTAGTAAATTGTTTTGTCTCTAACCTACAGGCTTTTTCCCTTCGTTTTATTTTATTGTCAACGTTTTAAAGGAGAGTAACCGTACGGGATTTGTGTGCAAAGGAGTGGCGGGGAAACACTAAAAAGCGGTGCTTGCCAGACTGCAAAAGGGCCTTGGTTCTGCCCTATCTGTGAGTGAATAAGCGGGTGTGTTGGTATAACAGTGAGTTGTGCGTCTTGTACTCCTCTCAGAACAAGCACGTAGCGATTGGTTCTCACTGCGCGGGTTTCTTTGTTTTATTTCCGTCTGAAAAAGAGCGACTTTGCTTTGTAATAATTCTTTGAACAGACGAAACTTTTCACATTCGTTTCGACTGCGACATACTAAACCTCGCACTGAACAGAAAGCGCTTTGAATTTTTGCAAACAATGTCTGGGGAGTTATTTGTAAAATATCTATTTACGTATTTACAGATTAAAACATAATTAATTGTTTGTGGAAACGAAATAGGTGCTTTTGCTTATTTGTTTATTTATTTATTTAGAGATTCTACCCATCTAATAGTTATTATTATTTATCAATTAAAATTCTGCACATAACTGAATAGGCTTTCGCTAAGTTGTAATACAGTTTTCAAATATTATTAAATGGGTTTCTCCAATTAATTTTGTAGTTTCTGCATTTGCATTGCAATATAGTTTGGTTTTGAAGTTGAAAGCACTTTTAAGTTTAATTACAAAACTAGCTATAAGAGTGTTTCCAGTAACCTCAATTAAATATGAAGGTCTCTGATGTCAAGAACTTCTCTTGGTACTGTAATTAAGATATAAAACAGCACCAAAATAGTGACGCTAATGAACTCTGTGCAATGTCCTAAGGGTTAAAATTTCCTTCGTCAATTTCCAAGACGCTTGATACGCAGAAGAGCGAGTGAGAAAGAATGCTTTTGTCTTTCAGCGACCGCAATGGTGTAACATAAAAGCAAGTGTGTATTGAATTTCTTCCCTTGAAAGTTGTATGTGTAAGGTTTCGTAATTATCTCATGACCGCGTCGCATTTACGCGGAGTTAGGTCTGGATCCTCTTGTGCGTGCCGGTGCCATATAAGTAGATTAATTTTGTTTCCGCTGAAAACTTGGGCTCATTAAAACTTCGGGTCCAGTCATTCGGCTCCTTCTACCCTTCTCGGAGAGAACTGACTTCAAAGCTAGAGATCAAGTGTTCGTGCTCTTGAATTTCAATAATGGTAGCCCTGTGTGAGTGTGCTTACCCTTTTCGTTCGTCATGAGCAGCCAGCAGCCGACAACGTCACTTGCATATTCGAGTCTGGGTGCTGCTAAACGTATCAAAGTGAATAATTCACTTTGATTATGACGCGATGCCGCAGGCGAAGGGTCGCGTCCGCTAGTGAATCGGTACGCTTAATTGGTTCAGCCTTGTCACATATCAACCCTTTTTCCATCCCTTGAAGTTCTATTGTATTTTTAATTCCATCAACGAGTGACAGTCGTATTACATCATTTTAAAATTATTTTTGACTTGCTTGCTAATTTATTGAGCGTCATTGAATATATTTGCAGAATTATTCAAATTTTCCTAATTTTTATATGTATGTTAAATATTAAATTAAGAAAAATCTAAGTTTCACAAATATTTTTTCTTTCGGTGTTAAAGCTATTTGCAGTTAAAGGTTTTGAAATGTAACATTTTCTCCTGGCTCCGCCATTAATCAGCACGAAACGGACTCAAGTTAAATGTTTAAATTTAATATCCTAAAAATCTTTAAACCCATGTCAAATCTAAAATCTACTTCATAAAAAATGTATAAGAAACCTCATGACTACCAACTTTATTTATCATACGAATGTCCGCTGAATTCTGGAGTGTGAAAGAGCAAAAATCTTCAACCCGAAAATAACAGTTGTAATTTTCGTTCGCCGACGACCACTTGATTGGAACGATTTCCGCCATTCGGAAAGGTAGTCTGACGTCATCTTATCAATATCTTACAGGTCAATCTCGAGATTACATTGGTACAAATGGATTACTGCGCGCGGAGACTTAGTTCACTAGTACACCGTTATTCGAGTGCCGCCCCTAAAAGAAATGCCCACTGAATATTTTATTTCTTGGCTTGGCTGCTTTTGCTCTGGCTGTTGTTGCCGTTGTTGAATGAACCTAGAACTTTTTTTTTTTCGTATTACGGTGTTGTTCAGTCAACTGAAATCACCTGAATCACAAACCTCTTTTTTTGTGGGTGCGTGCGTGTTTACCGTTCTGTCTGTTATGGCTTTTAAATAGTTAAAAGGTACAACCATCGAAAGAGTGAAGTCAAGTCTACTAAAAATACGATGAATTATTTTCATATGGTCCTTTTTTTTGTCTGCTGTCTGCCTGAGCTTAACTGAATATCGCAAAAGTTGGTTTGCGAATCGTTGAAACAATAATTCGTATTTACAAATTAAATAAAGAATAATATTTTATTTTGTATTGATTGTTTTGTTAGTAACCAAATATTTACGAATTTAGTGATAAGATTTAGACTAAAATAATTGATATAACGATTACCGAAATTAGATAAATCGATAAAACGATTGATAATTGATAAATAGAAACATATTGAATATCTATTAGAAGTTTTTAGTAAAAACCAAACATATTTCAGTAGCATTTATTAAAAAATATAAAATTTGTTAGATACAGAGAAGCACTGACACGATTTTTGTAAGAAGATATAGATTTTTCTACAGGAGCTATAGATTTTTTTTCAAATCGATTCTGAAATCGTAATGCTAAATTATGATATATATATATATATATATATATATATATATATATATATATATTTAAATTATTTTAAACTTTGAAATATTTTCAAATTTTTGTCATTGGTACAAATTGGGTGAGTAATGCGATACTTATATATTTGTTTTTCGTTTAATACTTGTAAATGACACGCACACGGTACTGTCGTAAAAATATGTAGGTTACGTGAGTGAATGTTTGTCCGAACCCTTTTGGGCCCTAATGATACACGGGTCGAGCTGTCATCGCTATAAATGGATGTGCTGACCGTAATTCGAAAGCATCGCCATGAATTTCTATGTCCGATTATTGGTTATGAATATTCATGAATATTGTATAACACTGCATAGCAGCAACACACACATACACGAACAGATCAAGAACCAATTTCAAATATCAGCGCCGCATAATATTTAGATACATGTTCAATCAAATTGAATCCCTTACTATCACAATATAACACTTTCTCCAGAATAAGCAATACTAAATGTTTGATACTGATAAATTATTAATAATCTCTTCGTAATGGTTATTCAACCAATAAATCATATTGCATTGACAATGAGCTGCAGATGTTTATTTCATGATTTTAATACTTACTTATTACTTCGTATAAGATAGTAAAAACGATCAATTAAATTTTAGCCTCTCGTTCATTACACATCATTGCATCTTTACAAAACATATATATCAATTCCGTGCAATTTCTTACCATTGACAAACTTTTAATGATATTTCTCATTGAATGAAATGGCGCTTGAGATTGCTCGTAAGGAAATTTGCATTAATGTGAATTCTTTTGTAAAATGTCGTTTTAAATGTATTCATCAGTGTAAAAACATTCACTTACGCCAAAGTTTCAAACTGATTAGGAGTCAGTAACAAAGGAATGAATTGTTAATTGTTCGCCAATAAACTTCCTGTTCAGGACTACACTAATCTTGGATAATTAACAGTTAGCGCAATTGTTTATGTGCTCCAACAATACGAGATGGAATAGACATGTCATTTAGTATAATTGTCATTGAATGTGAATGCAATTTTATTGATATTTTACGTTTTCACGGCACATAAACCGGATATAAAACTGTAGTATCTTTAGTGTTATTACATTATTTGCATAATCGCTAGTAGGTACTAAACACGAATTGCTTCCTTATATCTACAACCTAGTGCAAGTAAAAATTTTAGTATCTATTTTGTTTAAAAAAAAAGATCGCTAGGTTCTTCTTAATATTTATCAAATTGCATTGGTGTTCACGCACACACATGCAGTTTATACTCTATAAGCATCGATTTCCAATGTTCTTTTATCACGAATACGAGAGTCAATATAAAATTTAATATGTGTTCATTGATATTTCCAAAATGTTTCATATTTTGTTTAAGTATAATTTAGCCATCGCAAACAAAATAAAAATTGATTTGTACATACATACATATATTTACTCTATTTATAAATAACTAATAACTAAATTCAGATTTATATATTTAATTTAGACAAGCTATTACGAAATTATATACGTATTTCAGCCTATATTGATGAATATACGTATAATTGACTCTATTCATACTGTGCAAAAAATGTTCTATAGCAACGTTATTAACACTTAATTCAATGTAATTGCTAATTGCTCTAAACAAAATTATATCTCATACAAAAATTGTATATTTAAATAAACAATCACAATATCTCATATATAAAAAATCTATTTTTATAAATTAATTAAAATATAATATATGTTTGAGTTAATATTGTTAAAATAATGTAACGTTCTCCTTTATGCTTAATCTCTGAGAAGCACGAGACATTGAACTAGAGTTCATAATACCATCGAATCGATAAAGTACTTCATCTACATGGAATCCAATAGGAAATTGGTTCGATGTGCGGTTTATCGCAGCCGTTCACTGACTATGCCAACCGGTACCCGGTCGAAACCGGGGTTGCGTGAGTGTTCTATGCTACGATACATACTCTATGCCGAGCCTGATCTTAGGCACACAGGAAACTATCTCACATATCTGCTTCATCATTTATCTCAAGGCGCGAAATAATAACAGCGCCAGGAAATTGATGCACAAGTGTGTTTTCGTGTATCCATTATATGGAGCAAACAAAAAAAGTATCGAAAGCTTCTTAAAAGTAGAAGAATATTTGTTGAGACATCCAAGTGGATTTGTTTGTATACTAGTACACAAAAATAGAAAACATCTCTGAATGTTCAATGCACTATGAATAGACAGGGAAATAATTTCGCTTGACATCAAAATACTCTCAAATACCTTTAAAGCTAACGGATCAAATCTGTGTATTTTCTTTGTATATAATAAATCTTTAGTTTATAAAAAGCTTTAATTACGACTTTATATATTTTATTTATTATTAGTCAACTTAAAAAGTATGTGAATATAAACTTGAAAATTTGGGAGAATGGCTCTTTGATAAATGCTGTTACTGACTGTGTAGGTGTGTTCTGATGACGATTCCATTACTAGTTTGAAAAAAAGAAAAAGTTCATATGTTGTTAGGGAGCAAATTGATTTGTAAATAGACAGAATACAATTTGAGTTACTGGGATATCGGAAAAGTTTTTTTTGGATTCGCATGTATATAACTTTAAGTTTTGCATTGATGGATATAACTTTTGCACGACTGGGATTCGGACAATTGGGATTTGGGAACGCTAGAAATTTGAAACATTGAATTGCACTCAAGCTTGTCAAAATATCTCTGGTCAATTCTGGTTAATTTATATGTGATCGATGTTTGTTAATTAATGTTGACATGTATTTGAATAAATATTACGTGTAACTGAGAAACAGTACTAACATTTAATTAATTAATAAACTTTCTAGATATTCAAATACAATGTATAGGAATTTCGCAGGATTTATTCAATAAGTTTAACAAATTAGATATATGTTGTATTATTTAATCATTAAACTCGCATAAATAATAATAATAATATGAACCTAAGCTTAACTTCGTGGTAAAGGTTTTATATTATTATTATTTAAATGAACAGCCACTGACTCCAAATTAATTTGTTAAAATTAAACTCGCATATTTTATTAGTTTTTTTTAAAAATAGAAAACGTATCCACAGATTTATCACAAATAGAGTTTAGGAAACTTACAATCATTTTAGTTAAACGATCGATATTGAATGTTAAGTTTGCAATTAACATACCCTAAATTTGAAAGCGTGTATTTGATATGTTAAAGTTAGGCTCTTAACTAGGTTTAGTAAACTAATTGAGTAAACGGTGTATATCAATCATACAACACCGCCTAACTTTAGCTCACATATAAGATTACGCCATTTTAGACATTATTAACAATCAAGTAAATATATAAATACGTCATTATTGATAAAACGTTGCAAACCTCAAATTGGTGAAACATTATCATGTTTGTTTAAATATGAAACACTGCAAAACAATTATTCGCAAACAACCAATTTGAATAACGAATATTTATTTATATTTGTGGTATTGGTACTATCTATTTTTATGAGTAAATTATTTTTTTAGCTTTCACATACCAATATGTTCCATTTTTCCTGCTGTAATAGTTACTGAAATAGGAACAAAAGTATCTGATCATTGTAGGAAATAAAAGAGGATGTTCGCGTAGACTGAAGATTGTGTTTGAGTCTTTTTGCCGGTGATTTCCACCAATGTGTTTCGTTGCTTGTAATGATGTGCGTCGCACGTATCAGTTGTGAATCTCCGGTTCCGGTCACTTCCGTTTACAGTTTGTCCCGCAATTCCGCTCGTTCTCATTCGTCTTCATTGCTGCAGTGTGCTTCTTGGTTGTTTGACTCTGCCGCATCGCATCGCATCATTGCTTCCACTTTTTTTTCTCTCAAGTCGCACATTATCCACGATAAAGAAATGTCTGCTTCTATTGACCCGTTTCGGTAAATGTAAAAACTTGTTTCATTTATCTGACTTACTAACATTGTAGCAGCTAAAACAGCTTAACTTTAGAATATGATAAAATAGTCATTTTGAGTGTTTAAATTAAATATCTGGATAAAAACAACCTTTGGGTCAAGGCCGTATTCAAGATAGCGTTTTCGGGGTTATACAATATTCAAAATATCCATTTATTTTACAAACTAATTTGAAAATGTATCTCTTTATTTTATTCAAACTAGACGATACTTTTTGTTGCTTTCGTTCCATTTAACTAATTGAATATTGATTCAAGTCAAACACACGTCACGTATAGGTATTATATGTGCGCATATAGTGCATATGTAAATATCCATATCTAAATACGATGTCATAGTAGATTAATATCATTTTATTTTCTTTTTTAATCTTTGTTTCAATGAAATATTTTATTGTATATATCAATTTTAAATTCCGTAAGTAGATATGTATCTTATTGAGACATCATAAACAAAGCTATTGGGTTTGACTATATTTTCTTATTCTGCTGCGTTATGTAAATACATAGAATATTGGATGTAGGTTCAAAGTGTGTTGGGAGTTCTGTGACACCAATATTTTATATGTAATGTATACATTCGAATAGCTTTTTAAGAATTTCAATTCAATAAAAATATTGAATGGCGTTCAAAACTATACAAGCTATCGCTTACCAATATTAATGTTTTTCAAATACTTATAAAAGTTTTCATATAAGTATGCTCTGTTATTCCTCTTACTCCAGACTCAGTTTATACTATAATAATTTTAACTGCAATTTTATAACATTCTATTACAGTATACTGGTTTTTCAATCTCTTCATCGTATTTATTCTAGATTATATTTTATATGAATGGCTGAAAACTCAGATAATTTAAGAAATACGCCTTATGCATACATATATATATATATATATATATATATATATATATATATATATATATATATATATATATATATCGCGTTTATTTTCTCATAAATGAAGTGACAGGCAACCTTTTGGCATTCTTACTATCTTCCGCCATTTAAATCTATAGTTACGATGTTTTTTTATAGATGAATTTCTCAATTTAATTTGCAACCAATGAAATTGATGTCAAAATTGTAATACATAACATAGCAAAAGCCAAAAGCAACAATTTCGGTAGGTATAAAAAAGACCATAAATTTTATTTGTAATATAAAAGTGTGCACAATTTATTTTGTGAAAAGAAACGTCGGTATTATTTTTATGCGATTTTTTTTTTTGCTGGATTGGGTGAGACCCGCAATATTTTCTTTTGTATCGCGTGGTCAGCTGGATGCTAGCTGGCCGGTGGCTGACCAGTCGGTTTATGTTTTATAATATTTGTGTTTCTTGAAAGATTGTATTCTTTTCCGAGCGAGCAACCGGGCCATTTTTGAGGTTTATTTTCTACTCGATTTAGTTGGTCGTAGATAAAAAAAACGAAATGTGTGTATATATAAAATGATGTAAAAAAAGCAAAACAGCGTAAAACCGTGTACGAACGGTACAAATACACAAACAATATAGCCTAACAAACGACTTCCTTTCAAATACCACTGAAATAAAGCAAAGTTCTCTCAAACTTCTTATACACATTGCTTCATTTTTCTTTCTTTGCAAACAGCAGAAACCACAATGCTACCAGCCAAGCCCTTTCATTAGCTAATCTATATTTCATATTACAGTTTCTTTTGAAATGACTTCTAGAAAAACTTTAAACTTATATCTTATATATCGTTATTTTCATTTGTTAAAGTTTGATTTTTCACATTTCCTTTGTTGTATTTTCAAGAATTATTGCTTTAGTTCTTTTTCATATAATGTTTTTTCTCCGTATCAACAATGTTTAAATTAGTTTTTTTCAGTTTTCATAAGTTTTTAATTAAATTTATAGTAAACTTTTAGCTCATCGCTACTAGTTCAAAAAGTAATTAGTCGTTCTAAATACGTTATGAATATTTATTAATAATTTTTTTCTGGTGAGATACATATTGAAAATTGATAATTTGATAGTTATTATAATAAATTATTGTTTTAAATGTACAAACGAAAATAAACATCATATTTTCCCCCGAAGACTTTACTGACGGGCTTTTGCAGCGAAAGCACAACTTAAAATTAATTTTTCTTTGCAGATCTCTACAGACAAATTGTAAGTTTCCATTTAGAATTATAGAATAAATAAATTGCAGAGTAATTTTAACATGTTTCTATATTAGTATTTCAGTAACTACTAAATATAAGAAATATTTCTGAACAAATAAGTTTTTAGGATAAGTATAGGCTTATTTTATTAAATAAATACATTAAAAAAAGCAATTGTAAATAACGATTATGATCAAATAGACTTTCTAGAGTACACAATCAATATATTTATTTTTCGTGATATCCGTTGAACATCAAGAAAATCAATACATACATTATTAATTTATCGCGTTTGTTTTTATTTTTCAACTTTTGATTCTATCTAAAAAATTACCACATTAATATAAATTCTAGTATTTTTTTTTAATGTACAAAATAACCAGAATGAAAAGTGAGTTTATAATATATATGTATGAGTAAAATATGCATTATAAGTTGCGCATTCTCTGAGTATGATAAGGCTATATTGTTCCAAATATTTTAGGCGATTAATCATGTTTGAAATGTCTATATATGAAAGTCAAAGGTAATTTCTATGTAAGCTTTTAGAGTTACATTATTCTACATGAAAGAGAAACAAAGAGATTGTCAGAAAATGTCCGTTGTCCAGTCACTTGGAAGCTTACAACAAAAGCACTTTCAGATATCTAGACCAGACCAGTTGTTGGGAATTAAATTAAACGCATTTTTTTTTTAATTACTTTGATTAAAATACATTGCTTCCGTACAAACAAAACAATTAGTGGGCGTCATGAGAAATTACTGTACACAATTTAATATAAATTACAAATATAAATAAATAAATAAATATATATATATATATATATATATATATATATATATATATATATATATATATATATATATATATATATATATGTCTAGTTTCTTGGTTTAAGCATTTTTAAAACATTATTTTTTTAGATTAGTACTCTTAATCTCAGATATCAATAGGCATATCTTCGGCTTATGTGTAATATATGTTTGTTTAACATGATTAGATGGACATGCTTTTTTATATAACAATTAATAAAACAGTCATGCGGAAAACAGCTTTGATATTAGATGTCTATTTAAACGATGATTAATGCCATATATGTTTGTCAGTAACGATAATTTAATTATTTATATACACCCAAAAACATGTCTGGTGTAAAAGCGAGACAAGAACGGTTCAATTTGATTGTTAATCACATGATTATAATTTGATTGACGTTGTAACTGTTTTTAATAACAACTAGTGACATTTGTTGAACTACACCAGAGCTACCACCACGTCACGCTAACGTCATTCGTTCGTTGGGAAAGTGGACATAAATTTTCATGTGATAAACATCGGCCATTTGTAACGTGTGGTCTGCCTGTACCAGTGTCACTATTGAGCGAACTAGAACATGTGCCATGGCATCGCATATTTAAAATGTTTACGAACAGAGGTCGGGAACATTTGTGTTGCACTCTGCATTGCATTAAGAGTACGTTCCAGTCAATGAATATTTCATTCTTGTCATACATTATACTCGACATTGCATATACTTTATAATATATGTTGTGCATTCATGGTTATTAAAACTATTCTTAGTTATTAAATCTGATTATAAAATTTCCTCTATAAAATCTATAAGTTAATGAAATAAGTCCTTTTAACTGTCACTAAATAATGCGGTATATATTACACAAATACTCTTGCAAATGTGTATCCATAATCTATAAAAAATGTTTGCAGTGTATATTACATGATATATTATGTGATATCGTCCAGAATATTCAAATGTTTTTAATTTATTAACGCATGGCATGCATATTTAAATTTTAAATTAAATGTAAATACAAATAATAAATTTGAATAATTTTAAATAACATAAGTTAGTCTAGATAACTTATTCGCGACCATGTAATTTGATGTTTGAATTATTTATCAAAATATTATTTGCATCGTTATCATACAACGATTTTTGGAATACACCAAATTTTTGGTGATATTTAATTTGTATTATATTGGTTTCGCCTTTTGAATTTTTTAACGCAAAATATAGTTATTTAGAAATAGATTCATTAATGTTGTTCCTTATAGTAAAACGGGTACGTTCCATAAATTAATAATAGCTAGTCTTTTTTAAATACCATAGCTTCTTAACTAGAGGAAAATAAAAGCGTACAAAATTACACGTATTTAACTAACATCGGTTTATAAAACAAATTGAAATAGTTTAAGATCCGGTTTTCTTTGTCTAAAAACAGATAACAAGCATAGGGTTCAGGCTGCTCGATCTATCTACCTCCAGTCTCCTGCAGAAGTATTCCAGACACTGAAATATACTTGATTTCACATTGGGTTTGCAATAATACAAACATAGAACGCAATGATTATATAGAATGTTGGTTTTAGTGACACTATTACTTGTCTGCTGACGATATGCATAAAGTGATAGAGTGCATACATTTTATGGAAATATCTAGTTAAGCATTGAAATGTAGTTGGTAATATCATTTCTGCAATGTGTAAGTAAATCCCAAGTGGAATCGAGTTGTAGGATAGTCAGTCCGACATAAGACAAGAAAACGTAGAGTAGATGGGTTAGTGAAAACGGAACCAGGTTATTCCAGCGTGAGCACATTCGCACTGAATTGTTTCCTTATTAAACGGAATTTCAGTACTAGTGCCATAATCTCGACTCGACCTCGTAACGTAAACAGATTATCTCCGTTTATCAAGGCTGAACCACACCGCACTCTTACACCCAGTCACTGTGAACTTCCTCGGGGCTCCACTTCCTGCTGCAGCTAACTAGTTACAGCTAACATTTATAGCTACAACCGCATGAAACCATAAAGTTCACATGTTACATTTCACTTATCTTACAATATACACAGTTTTAATTGGCCGATCTTAAGCACACGTGCACGTCTGTATCATTTTATTACGAGAAATTTCCGAACAGTTTTAATCACCTTTGAAGAAACTTCGGAGTTCTTAGTTAACGAAATTAAATACTAAATGTTTGCAAATTAGTTTTTGTTTGAAATTTATATTTTTAACAAATGAATTTACGTAACTATTTTTCTGATTTAAAGCACTAGATGATACTTAAAGTATAGTTTTTAATTCTTTCTATAAAATAATTCAACAACTATAACAATTTAACGACCTATTCAAATTTAACTATGCACTAACTCTTGAAGTGCGTTACTATGATCGCTAAACGCTATCATATTTACATGACTATGGGAATATATTTATTTACGGCCTCAACATCAATTGCATAAAATCTGCGAAATTAACTAATTAATAAAACCTAGCACATTTTAAACACCTTAAGCTTTCTAAATTATAGGTAAAGCCTACCACAAATGAGTGGACGATCTTAATCATTCCAAACTGTGATTTAAATTAAATATCTCTGATACAACTGGAACTCTAACACGCTATACATCTCGTGTATTGAATTTCAATATCTGTATTTGTACTAGACTGAAATATGTCTATGTTAAACATAGTTGGAATATAACCGAGAAGCAAGATTATATTTTTCGTTAATTTTAATTAAATTTCAACGAGAATAGTAGTTTGAATAGCAAATCCAAATCCAACTGCTGCTGCCATTTTATTCTGTATATCTTTTCATTTATCATATTACTCTAGAAAAAGAAAAAATCTTAACTTCTAAAATAAAAATTCAAATCGTAATCCTCATATATGTATGTACACACACACACAGATGCCTAGTCCTATATACGTGTGTACCTACTAAAGAAATTGGAAACCGCGAGTGTTCATTACATAAAATTTTAATGAATATTTCATATTGGTTTGTTTTTTTGCCGAAGGAAATTTAACATTGGCATATTGCAAATTTTAATTAAAATGATGCTAGCATGAATGTGATAATTATCGAAAATTTACATGAAATGCTATTGCTACTGCATGTATTTGCTTGACACAAAAACTATCAGTTAATTTAAATATTGCAATTACGTATAAGATTAAGTATGCATTTCAATTTCATGATATAATTAATAATAGACAGCAACTGAATTAGCCGGGAGCAATAGAGTTATTGTTACTATCATCTGTTTTATTCTACGTTATATAAAAAATATTAATAATATTCATAATGCATACAAAGTACACATACATTATTTATTAATATGATGCATATATTTTTATAGAGTTTACTGCAATGTTCTAAAGTATTTTAAACCGAAATTCAGGCACATGGATATCTATATAGTAAGTTAATTAATTTTTCCAATAAAAACAGAATTATTATTACATTATCTAGCGTTGACAAAATTCGAGAGCATTACTTTAATTGACACAAATTTGCCTGACTAACAACATGATTGCAACGTAAAACCTAGAACAAACAAACAAACAATCCAGGATTTTGCAGTAGTTAAAGTTATTACAGTTGTTAAATACACGTATCCTTTTTATACGTCACATAATTGATGTTGCTATTACGTTTTTGTTCAGTTGCTATTAGTATTCATTGCGCATATTTCCTAGATAAAAACAAGTAAACAACAAAAAACAGTATGATCGCCCACCGGCGCATTTAATTCCAACAATTTTGAATATTATTATTCCCAGTGGGTGTTTTACCTCATTGTTTTTGCAACCAGAAGTTTCGTTTTAATATTTGCAAACTGCTGTAATTATTATTACAAAGGGAACAGTAAAAAGATGAAAACGCCTCCACAGATGCTACGTTTACAGCATTAATTTGTTCGGTTATCTGACTAAGTATTATCCTTCCTAAGTTATCCTGTGTTTACGAAAATAATATGCAGTCTACTTCAGTATAGTATGTATAATTCAAAAATAATTAATCGACTGAAATTAACACTAAGGAAAGCTATATATATATATATATATATATATATATTTAATTTCTAATTTTATTAAAAAAAACTATTTGTAATCATAATAAAAGTGGCAACTGTAATATCGCATTTTTTATCGCTATTTGCTAATATACCAAATAAAATATGATCTGCCATTGTGGCCACCGGGTGCAGAACGTGATGCTTGAGTTAGATTAACATTTAATCTGAGCTGAAGCAGCTTCTCTAGTGTAAACGTAGCCAGAGACTGAGACGCTGTTATAGAGCACTGGCAGCTTGTGTGATTTTCCCTCGCATCGTTCGGTTTTGTAATGAATCCCGGTGCCGTAACTCCCTCGCTATGTCGCGTATGTGCCCCTAATCTGTTACAGAGCGGCACTTGGGACGATTTAATAATTACGCGCTTGTAATCCTCGTACACGTTTTGTTGCTTCCGTCCTTAACACGAGTTATGATGCCATGTTTAACATCATATCTGACACGCCTACCAAACTTGTCTCATTCCGAATTATATTTGGATTGATGATTATTTCAACCCTATCATACATACATACATACATATGTATGATACGCACGTTGGTATTTAATGTTTAAAGCGTACTAAAAATATCACTTGAGAACTTAACCGAATATTAAAATACAATATAATAGTATGCTTTCATCTCATCATATGAATGCTAAAATACATGTTTGTGGCATCCTATTTTTGGAAAATGCATGTAAAATTCCAGCTCACATATTTCTATAGGTATTCGATATAAAAATAAATTCTAGTTACGTAAACAACTGTAGGTACATATATGTATACCGTTAGTGAAATACACAGCCACACAAAAGTTGGACAGAATGAATTTGCCAGCGAGCAATCGACTGTAATTCACACGAGTGCAAGGCACGTATCGCTTCGTGACAAATAAATAACAATTCAATATTGACTCGCTCCAAGTGCCATATATATACGCACTCACACATACTCATACATGATGTTATTTTTGTTGTTATTGGTTGTACGTATGTAACACACGCGGCGCGCTGTGGCGTGGCGTAGAGGGAAAACTGATCGTGACATATGGACGTCGTAAATTCGCACGGTGCGCCGGAAACGCGTGGCCAACGTACACATACATATATCTTCGCTCGCTTCACGCCGGAACATCCGGTACTAGTACCAAGCTATGGCCAGTGCATCACTGTTAAAAATGACGTCATCATCGACCGAACCGGTGATATTGCCAATAGGCAATTCTTTGCCCTTGCCACTACGCTGTTGTGGATGAATCCAATTTCCTATCGCATTAGTGTCCGCCAATGAAAATGAATGAACTATCAACACGATTCCTTATTTTCGTCAGGACACATACACACTATTACTAAACTAAATTATACTATACTCTAAAAGACTCAAGGATCTTCAGAATATTCGTTTTAAAACTAGTCTAATGCTATTTTAAAATTTAGAATAATATTTAAATAAATATTTCATGAATGTACGCAGAAGTTCTTGAAGTTCATTTAGGGCTTCTGGATATATCGCTATTCATGCTATTAAGGAATAAATATTATAATTTATATTTAATAATATATAATAGATCGGGCGAATCAAATTTCATCTCCTTATTTTAATGAAGTTAGCTTAATATAAATATCAATATATGTTAACGGAAATTAAATATCAACAAAATATAAAATCGAAGATAGAATTTATTTTATAACAGTCTTTTTTTTTAATTCAATATTTTCCAATATGCTTCGACGGTGTTATTGAAAGCACCAATACATTTTAATAGAAAATGAAAAACAAACAGCTGTTATTTACCTTACATATCCGAGTAATTTGGTTATTATTATTATCATTTTTTTCCATTACGTACATGGTATATCAGCGTCATTTTTTTATTATATAAGAATGACTTAATTTTAATTGCAGAGTATTTAATTAAATATTAACTTGGAAAATATAAAGAATACAGAATAAATCTACTATGTATAAGAAAATCAAGTTTTTGTTTTTCTGTTAGCAGTGCTGCTATATGTAGCGTTTCGTATAACACTCGGATAGAGAATGGAAACATATTTCAGGGAACACAAAATTATCAAATTTTCTCGTTCATGTGAAAGCATTTCGTTGTTCGTGCAATCCACATATTGCTGTTTTATATGTTTATCTTCTTTATTTTTATGTTTTGATACTGCTGCGGCCACAGAAAATTGTAATGATACTAATGAATGGTAATGCCGTCCTGAACTTTGTATTGACTTTCTGTAATTAAACCGGCGAATGGTAGTGTTGCTCCATTTCGTCGTATAGCCTCATATATTAATTAATTAGTGCATCTCAAACGTAACCTTATAATAACCAGAGAAAATTTGTAATTTTATCTATAATTAAACCCTTTTATTACAGGAGTCATTTCCACGCTACTTTCCAATATTTCAGTAAACAATTTAATTTTTCGCCTCAGTTATGAGCATCATTAATAAAAAATAATAAAGGAATGTTAAAAATTATTTTTTATATATATTTCTCACTTTCAAAGTATTACCGCAAGTCTTACTTCAAATAATGGAAGTATTTATATATTACATATGGAATTTATTAAAATGTACCTTTATTTATAATAAAGTAATTTGGAGCACCTTGACAGATAAAAACAAAACTACATGTACTAACTACTAATTTGAAGCCTAGTAGAAATGTAGGGTCCAACCACACGAACCATTTCCATTATAACACTGCCAAAATATCTGTTATATAGAGTAGGTAGCATAGCAGTATAATGCTGGTTTGCTCTTATTCAAATACGCTGACACACATATAAATAAATAATACCTAGTGAATATCAAGTTAACGTCGGTGCTGGTGGCACGGATTTCCCTACAAATGTTGTGATCCTGTACTCTGCTTAAATGGCAAATTTACTCCGCGGGCGAAAGCAGATTATATGATGTTCGCTCGTTCACTTGCTTGCTTCAAATCTGCATTCAACCCAACAATTTATTTACATACATATATGTAGGTATAAATACATTCAACTAAAATTTATCTGGAGCTATTATGATAACCTTGTTTTGTTGCTAAATTCACCGTTCAAAACGGGAGTAAGTTAATTATGTTCTTTCATTAGTTTTCCCGTTTTTAAGCCAATGGTCTTGATGGATTCTATATAACTGTGATTTAATTTTTGATCGTAATAGAAATGGCAACTTACATAATCTTAAGGAACTTACTTTATAGGACGCTCAGCTAGGGTTGCGGTTGGTAATTTTGCAATCCTCACTTAATTATATTTATTAGGTGTCGTGTCACTCTCTCAAGAGATAACTGATAGTTTTGGAGGTAGTCGTGAATTTAATTATATACTAATAGAGAGAAAGAGGAGCAGATAGAGAGGGTAAGGCCTCCTATTCAAATGTTTAATAGACATTAATTTGAGTGTAATGAACACGCAACAAATGTGGGGCGGCTGTGGTGTCTGCGCCGCTTGTCACACAAACCGCCCACCCTCGGATTTATGCGTGAGCGAAACTGTCGGGTCGGCCTTCCTTCCGACTCTAGTCTGGCCTAGTCTAGGATACCCGGGATTCGTGGTCTTAAGCAAATTACCCACCGGCAACAGATGTAAATCCGGAACAGCACACAAATCAAATTCCTACTTACTATTTAGAAATACATTATTTTAACCAACGGATAAGATTTGTGTATATTTTATAAAGTTATACACTTAAATGAGGCAATCAGTATAATTGCAGACCAACCTCCTCAAGCAGACTTTAGATTTGGAAATTTTGAAAATTAATTTAAACGAATCAAGCCAACACTACTCAACCGAATACTTAAGGATGTAGTCAATACTAATCTAACCACAGGTGTTAGCGGGAAAAATTATTTCAGTATTCATCAATACATTTATGTTTTATATCTTTTCATCAAATATATTTGCAAACAGAACAAAAAGAATTGTGATTCACAACACTTTCCTTGCGATGAATTGGATTCGGCGGAAACCGGACGCGCCGCAATATCCAATTCCATAGAAAGACGTTTTAATATTTAGCAAATATATCAATATTTCTAGAAGTATGTACATTTGAAAACATGTTGGGCGTGAACGAGAATTTGAAATTCTAATGTGTAAAAGAGAATATTTATTGCTCGGCTTATTCACAAAAGGTATTTGTGAATTTTATTTTCTTATGTAAACGTTCCGAGCGCAGTTATTTATTATGTAAGTATGCACATACATTTCAAGTGTTCTATAAAACTACGGAATTCATTCTCTTGCCACCACATAACCCGCCGTGGATCAGATTTCTAACAGTTCAAAACTAAAGTTTGAAAAACAAGTATTTGCAGAACTTATACTTACAGTCGACGGAAATATAGACAATCTTTGCAGATAAAATAGATGATACATATATCTCAATATTTGTATGCAATATTAAAATTTTTATTACGCTGGAAGTTGTTAATTGATTGGCCATTAATGCAGTTATCCTAGATGCAAATATGCGTCTTCGCATTTGTGTAATAAGTAAGTAAACCGTACGTATATTTGTGTACCCTTAATTATTTACTGGCTGTTGTCCTCGACTTGTATTGTTGCATGCACCTACATTATAGATAGGTGGTACTTAATTGAATTTGCATCTAGTTCGATGTACGGTTACAGAATGACACGTGCACGTTACTGATATAGCAAGCACGTTTAATTTATATTTGCTGTATATGTCGTAGCAAAAATGGCATGATATTCTAGCAATATTATATGTTTAAGAATACCATAGATGTTTGCAGCTTAAGTCTTATACTTCTAAATGAAATTTATATAGCCAAGAAAAAATGTACAGAGTTTGATTTAAAAATATAAATTGTACTAGCAGAAATCTTCCAGTATCATAATTTTTTAGTATTTTCCTATTTTTTGATAATGAATATAAATAATAATAACTACATTTCCATTTGAGCAGATCGGCTAGACAGAGTAACAGCCGAATAAGAAATATGATTCAATAATCGTTTTCTGATGAAAGGCAAAGGCTAGTGAGTTAATGGTCGACGGTTGATAGTGTTTTTAGACGAGACCAGGATCATGTTTGACAAAGTACGGTGATTTGAAAACGCGTTAGAGATCGTACTAAACCCAACCCGTAAGATATTTGAACAATTTGTTCGTTTTTTTGTCTCTCTTACGCTCGTTTTCGCACGAATTGGTTCACCTAATAGATTGACGTCATTTTGTTCCGGTACGATTACTTTAAGTACCCACCCATAATGTTTTATTGATTCAAATGGGAAACATGTTATTCGAATCATTAGAAAGTAATTGAAACTATTTTCTTTTTAACATGCTCACTGCCGTGGAAATCTAAATATATTTTATTTAAATTAAATTTTGCAATTGCAAAAAAATACCATCTATAATACAATAATATTTGTATATAGTGCAATTCTATGAGTATATCAGTACATTTTTTACAAATAAGACCCCATAGATATGTGTAAATATAAAAAAAGGAACTTTCATGTAACAATGCATGGTATATTCGAAGGTTAAAGTCAAAAGCATCAATATATTGATTCGTTGAATCGGTTTGGGTTGGCTGACGTTGTACAATATTATGTTCAGCCGGTCATAACACATGAGGGTTTTATACCAACGAAAATTAATTTGTCGCTTGATCGCACTGGACCGCACCGCTGGGACACCTCGCTATAATGCCACTGAGACAGAACAGTCAGGTACCTACATTTCTCCTTATAAATTACGTGGATTACTGGGATAAATGTGTTTTTATCTGGTGCTACTGGAGCCGGCCATCGCAAGCTGGATAGGCAGCCGCTGGACACCACTACGTACTTTGGAATCGATAACTGAACTCGCTCTCCGGTGCATTACCAAGTGATATACGTTCTTTTCTATAAACCGACTTGTTTTTACGATCTGGTTTGGTCAAAGGGCTATTTAAACTTGCAGTTGGGACACTTTTGGGTACTTCTAAACTAGGTTAGTTCATAATGACAACATGAAACTTGTTTATAAGAGTGTACATTTTATATGACCTCTTTAGTTTTAGAATATGTTTAAAAGATCTTTTTATTGTTTAAATATTTTATCACGACAATATTTAAATAAATACCTAGTTTGTTTTTCGTTTTTGTAGAAGTCTACAAACTAGAGGTGACGGAAATGTACTTTTCTTCTAAAAATGTTTATGTTTCTATAAAATTAAAATATATACAAGAATAAACAAACTTTTTTTGATGTGGTTTTCTATAAAAGTCAGTCAATATGAATACATCAAATAGCAATATGCAACGTAAATTTTATATATGTACATAGGTTACATAGATATGATTTCTGATTTATTCTATATGTTGGGTTACATCTATCCAAAAGCATCCAATATTTTTCATTCACTTCATATGAAATCTTTTTCACAATTTGCTTTTTTCTCTCTTTTCTTTCGTTTACTTTATATATGAATAACATATTCTTCGAGAACATAATCGAAATGTGCTACCAACATGTTTCCAATCGACATAACAAATATTTATTCTGCAAATCTATATTTATTACCAAAAACAACGTCTGCACATTTATTTTCAGACAATCCTAATTTGTATCATATATTAATACTTGATACGAATATCTGATAACTGTTTCTTAGTAAATTTTGAAGAAATAAACAATTTTCTCAATACGAACCATATTTAAAATGTTTGTCTTAAATGTATTACAAAAAAAAGTAAAACCTATTCAGTTATATAATTCAAAGGGAATTTTTGTGTCTGCAGATTTGAACACCGTCGACTTTAAAACGAGTATTATTAAAATGAGCAAAGTTCGAAGATAGCTAAAAGAGACTACGAAGTTCAAATTTGTTAGGTTTGATGGTATAATCGTTTGTAGATAACTCAATTGGATTATTGTACCAAAAAGATTACGAGAAGGGAAGATCAAAGTTGTAAGATGAAAAATCTTTCCTACAAATTGAATCTGTTTGGCGTAAAAATTCAGAAAAATTTGAATTTATTTTCGCTACTAGCTGCAATAATCTGTTTGTGTATTTTTTCAATGTGCTAGCGACTTATTCTTTTGACAATAAATATGTGATTTATTTGTTTATCGGCTGACCCTTTATTCAACAAACACATGTGGCATTCAAAATATCGTGATACTGGATATACAAGCCAGTTTGCGTGCATAACGCAAACATGCATGTCCCCAGACTGTCAACTAGCTCTTATAAAATTGTAATCATTTCGAATTGACTTTTAATAACTTTATTTGTTTGATACATAATTTGTAACTGGAGCAACTTGAATGACAGTTCTTGGAAATGCTTGAAACTAATAATATAGTTATTATAAGTATGGTATACCCTCACATGATTTGTTATACTTATTTCACCTCAGATTATCAGTTATATTTCGTTGTTAGTATCTGATGATTATATATTATTTAAGTGTTAATTATACACTGTGCTGGTAATTAAATACCATTATAATGGTATTTCTTTGTATCCACTCATAAATATGAAATGAAATTAATATTAATCATAGCTATTTTATTTTTATGATCATTCAACAAATTACTTGCGATTCATATTATTATAAACTGTTACTTAGCTGATTTCCGTTTAAGAAAACATGCGGAAACGCATGAGTATTTTTGAATAAATATTGAAAACTCAAGCTCATTTTGTGTGAATTTTTTTTAAAATAATTATTAAGTTTATATTCTATTTAAATTTGTTTTTTCTATAGTAGTTTTTGTTAAAAAGTTTTTATGAAAGTTACAAAAACATTAATGAATTTTACTAAAAATATGCGATGATTACAGTTTCAAAGCGAAACTACAATAGCTGCGTTTGATTAATGAAACTACAGTAAAATCACAAATGCGATTCATGTCGTTTATTAATAAATCTGCGTGCCTTTGTTTTAATCGAACAAAAGCGATATTAGTTTATACAGAAAATTCTTTTGTTTTAGAGCGAATTTCAAATCTTTTGAAGTCAAAACATTTGATAGTTTTTCAATTGAAAGACGTAAGTAGCAATGCATGTATTAGCTTACATCTTTGAATAGAATGGAAACTTATATGTTATACATTATCCATTGTTGAATTTTAATAAAAATATGTAATAACGTATATCCTACAAAGGCACCAGCCATAAAGTGTAGTTATATGAATAGAAAATATAATACATAAAGTGGCATTACAGTAATAGCGATCAGCATTCTAATAAGAATTTTTTAATTTTAGACGAAATATATGATTAATATTTATTAGTAGTCCTCGTACCACAATTCCTTCCTAGAATAGTATTTGGTAATTCTACAATGCTATATGGTCTTTGTGGGCCAAACTCAATACCGTACTTGCTTATTTCAATCTTATACCTAAGAACATCAATCATTAGGCAAATTACATCAATATAACACAATACTCAGATGTATATATGCATACCTATATATGTATACCTATATATTATTCAATACATATACATATATGAGAAATTTAGTTTTAATCGGCTTGTATTTACAGAGCTGGGAACTTCAATGCATATTTAGTTGAACTTTGGCCAAATACTAGTGCTTTTCTTGACCAGCCATTGCAAATGTATATCAAATTTAGTTATAATCGGCTTTGGGGCTTAGAAACACTAACCAACTGTCTGCGGTATTATTTATGAGCAAACAACGAACACAAATGCTAACTTAATCTTAAATTCTAATAATAACAAAAGTTGGAACGTTTAACTAACTACATTTAAACATTAGTTGGTAGGTAAAAGCGCCAAAGATAAACTGAACATTTTCAGAATCATCTTGGGCGAAATTAATGAATAAAATTGATAATGAGCGCTAAGTGAAACAGTTGTTTCAAAAACGATAAAAATGCAAATACATGAAAAAGCGTTGCCAGTCTCCACATTTCATGGTTAGTGTGTATATAAAAATAATGGCCTAGTAAAAAAAACAAACCTAGTAAATGACTATAATAATAATATTTATTTAGTGTTATAATACAGAGTATGTACACTCGTCAAAAGAATACTATATTTCACAAAGTTTATAAATTCTGATGTTGTAAATAGGGCAATAACAATATAATAAAATTTAAAGCATATATAATTTTATGCCGGTTTTAGCAGCCATCACGTGACCAACTACGTTAACAATGACACCATACATAGCCACGATTTATCAACGAATAAATTGCCACAAGTTTCTAAAAGACCAGCAAAATTTTAATTTAAAATTGAACATTATACGTACGTAATAAATCACATGCGAAATGAATGGTCGTTGGGTTACCAGGCAAGCAGGGTCTCGGGTTTGAATCCCGAGTATGAAAATCACCTTCTTGTGCTCTTGCATTCGATTCGTAAAATTGAATTGCGTGACCCAAATAAATGAGAAACATTATTTTTACCAACCATATTCTTTCTACTCTTTCCATTTCTTTTTCCCTTGTGGTTTCGCAGCCGTCTTGTTTGTAATAGCTAAACACAAGCACCTGTGATTTACGTGTTTATTTTTGTTCCCGTGTATATGAAATGTTAGTAACATCATGAACGTGATATATTGTGTCAAATGTTTCTCCGCTTTGAATAGCTGGCTTTTAACTTTACTGGTAGAAATTTGACACTTTGGCTTCGTGTTATACATTTAAACATCATCCGCTATAAAAACTATCGTATTCTAAATAATTTTAATTATTGCACTATTCTGTATTTAAAAATGATTATCTGCTAACAGATTTATGGGAAATAGTATCGTGACATACCATACTAATATGTAAGTACTCTTCAGGATATAGATAGTTGATCAAGGACGTTTTTTTTGCGCATAATTTATTTATAAAATAAAACCAAATATACTTCTGAAACTCGGGAAAACAGGAAATTACTGTTTTATCAAAAATATATAAATTTAATCAAATATTTTTTCAAAAGCTTTAATTATATGTTGTTTTCGCTGATTTTATTTCTATTGGACCTATAACTCATATCTTTCATATCTAGCGACCCTATTTAATTTCCGAATGATTGTAATTATATGGTGATGAAGGCTAGGTATCTATATAAAAACTATAATTCAGCTTATTCGTGCAACATCAAACATATACTGAGGTTGAAACGACTAAAAACCAAATTTTAAATTTTGCAAAGTACTTTACTTTCATTTCAATGCATCTTTCAATTTTTTTATTGTGTTCATTTGTGTGTATACAAAATGCACAAGCTAAGGTAAGATGAATGCATAAATAACTAATGTTTTTTGTTAAAAACTTTTTTATATTACTTTTTAAATGTATTAAATTGATATTATTATAATTTTCCGATTTACCAAAAATTATGTTTAGACATGGATATTTTATTTTAGCTGTAAACTACATATTATTTACTGATTGTTTTTTTCTAAGAATTCTTGCATTTTAAATTATCTTTCATAAATAAAACAAAACATTTAGAAATAATAATCCATACGATCATATTTGTAGCTTCTTGTGCGAATAGATAGGTTCGATATCTGCAAATGCGGAAAAACTGCAGATGAATGCTATATGAATGATTACAAACATTCTATACGCACCTATGATCGAAGTCAATCGTATGTAGACCTTACATTTCAGTTAACAACTAGTATAACGAAATTCAAGGTATATTATTTTTGGTCCTATGAAAATGAATGTTAATTTTATACTGTATTTTAGGCTATTGTTTTATTACAAAGATGTAAAAATAAAGACGCTATGGATACTTGTGAAGATTATGGCAATCTGAATGTAATGAATACATGCAAAATTATGGCAATGAAGAATACACTTTGGGGGTCATTGTCATATAATGTTCATCCGCCGTTTATATGCCCATTAATAAAAGTTAGTTTGACGACAAATAGTAACAATTAATATTTTTGAATTTTGTTTAACCAGGGAAAGTATTATGGAACAAATCTATCAATGGATGCTGAGTACTTCAAGATATTTCCAATTACTGGATATTATTGGAAAATGAACTGGAAGTTTTTCGAAGAAAGAACCAATGAGTATTTATGGACCATTTGCGTTGATGCTTTTACGTTTCAATCGCAATAAAATATAATTTTATTGAAATATTGTTTATATGACCTGTAGTTCAATATAACCTTAAAACATTTAATAACAATTAAAATGTGGTATTTCTGAAAATTTACTCATCTAGTATAATTAAGATATTCTTGAATTGAACATACCAAAAAAAATTGCAAATTTACCAATTATTTTATACTCTTACGCACAGCAAACTATCGGGTTATATTTCTTATTATTATTAGTAGATGATGGGAGTAACTATAGCATGCACTAAAATTATAGAATGGGTAGATAGGTATGCTAAAACTGGCCGAGAGTCAACAATAATTCATGATTAGTGCCAATTGGGAGACACGCGGCTGGTTTGTTTAACATGTATGGAGGTGATTGCGGCTGTGGACGGTAGTACAGGCCACGGGAATCAGACACGGCTGCCGTACTGCTCTTCCCTAATTAAATCACCTGGACCGGGACTAATTAAGAGACCCATACACGTACAACACATACCACCCACACCAATGCAGTGATGTACACACATGCACCTATTCACGCATATATATATATATATATATATATATATATATATATATATATATATATATATATATATATATATATATATATATATATATATACTGCAAACTAAAATGTTTTCAATTAAAAGTAAAATAGTTTTTGGTATTAAATTAAATATATGAATAGAACAAACCGTTACTCAAAATTACCTCGAAATAAAAACAATACATACTGAAATTAGCAAAACAAAATTATTGTGTTTTGAAATTTAACAATTGGGTGTGTTCATTGCTTAATGTAAAATATTTATGAATTGTTGTACGAACCATTTTGTATAAACAATCAGGTATCCTGATATATACATTAAAATTATTTGCATTAAATTATCAATTAGGTATATAATTTTTAAAATTAATTAGTTATGTTTTTATTATTTTATTTATATGAAATATGTTCAACATTAAATTATTAATTAACTGTCAATCCAAATAAATATTGTATTTATGTATATGTACTACATGCATGTAATACGCTCTATTTATTGCGTATTTTGTATATAAACATTCCAAAAATATGCCATAATAATCTACAATTGTAGTTAGTGAAAACATTCACTCACACGCCTATGTTGTTGTGTAGTATACTACTGAACTTTGACATAAAAAAAATACATATTTGTATAAATTAATTGAATTATTATACTTAGAAAAAAAGGTGTGAAATATTTATATTTTTGGCATTTTATTTTTGAAACATCTGTGCATGTAACTTTGCGGTTATGTTAAAGTTTACTAAAAGTTACGGGCACTCGAAGTGGAAAGTTAGTGAAAGACCATGAATTACTCTAATTTATTTGTGGTTCCTGGGAAAACATTTCAAAACGTTGTCCCATAGGGAGAAGCGTGAGTTTTACACTTTACTTGAAATATTTATACATTCGCTAACATATCTCGAGTAACAAATGAGGGTCTATAATGTAGATGTATGTAACTTAACATTCCCCTAAACCGACTCGTGAAAATTGAGTTTATTTCTGTGCTAGTTAAACTACTAAACGTTTGTGAATTTGAGCACTAGTTCAAGGAACATTGGCTATACCATTCATAATCGATACCCTTATTTTTTATATTTTACCTTTATCAATCATTTATAGTACATCCACAAATTATATTTTCTAATATTTATATAACTCTATTTGTTCCACATACATACATACTATAATAATATATTTGTTGAAATAAAACAAATACAGGTCCTTGTACAAATATAGTACAAAACTCTTTTTACGTTTAGTAAATAAATCGTAATTAATACTTTCGAAATGCACATATATATATATATATATATATATATATATATATATATATATATATATATATATATATATATATATATATATTTATTTATTTATTTATTTAAAGAAAACATATCAGCTATTCTATCAATATTATTCATTTTGATATTTTTGTTAGAATAAATTCATACATAAATTTAAATTTACGTAATAAATTGCTATTTAAGTAAAGTTTACTTATTCGATTTTTGGTCGCTTCAGTGTTTAATATGCGTTACAATATATCTAGTCTTCTATCGAGATAAAACAGTATTTAACCCTTCATACAAACAATCAATAAATCACACATCAACGTCCAAGTTGACACTGACACCACATGTCATTGTGTTTTTCATTAATTAATAATCTGTTCTGGGCACGCGTACAATTATCGTATATACACTTTCGCCTCGTCGCACAGTTTATATGTGTTTGTGTTTGTTTGTTTGTTCGTTTTTATATTTTCATGCTGATATTTTTGTAATATTTTGACATGTTTTATACATACACATGTAATTATTCGCTTGGCTGACGTGTGAACGCCCACATGCACTTACACATATGCGTATAATTACAATGAATATTTATTTTTTCAGAAATTTGAATACATAGTCCAGACATTTCATATTGTATTTTGGTTTCAACATATTTTCATTTATGACACATACACAACTGACACAAATTTCGAAATAAAATTTTATATTTAAAATATCCTTATTTCTAAACAACATATACATCTTCTACGTATAAGAGTGCCAGGCACTGCAAATGTTTAATATTTGCTACATTAAGGGTCGAGTGAATATAAATATTTACAAATTATATAGCTTGTATACATTTGATATAGGTTTTCCCTAAACTGAAATTGTTTATATATCACTAAACTAACTACGGTTTCGAGTTACACACATTGAGTTATTTGTAAATATTTGAAATCTAGGATTGTTTGTAATACCTTGTTTTTGTTCGGCACAAACAAAGATCAGAGACATCACAAACAAATAGAATACAACATCCGGTAAACAACATCGAACGGACGCTTTTGTCTGGCACAGGACACCCTTCAGAATAGATTACGAACAGTTAAGGACATAGACACACGGACACATTCACGGGCACCGGATATTTGCAATGAGACACAACGATTCCTATAGCGACGCTAGTAATTGAATTTGCGATGAAAACTTTTAAGTTTCTTTTGTAACGGAACGATTACATATTTTATGAATCCATCTTATAACTTATTTGTAATGGTGAGATGGATGCATTTACGATCAATTCGATCCCGAATATTACAGTTTCGATAAAGTTAACTATTAATTATTCAAATCAACAGTTATAAAATGAATTCCTAAAAATGCTCTAGAAACAGTTTGACAGACGCTTTAACTTCTTATGTATGGTCCTTGAGTAGCTGTACTAGCACGAGGACGCTGGAACTGTTTAGGGCCTTGAAAACACGTACCAATAACTGCTGATCCAATAGAAATTTTTATAGATAGACACGCGTGCCTTTATTGTTTCTATTGCTTCTATATAATATGATATTAGGGAAAGACTATACGTGGTATATTGCTGTGGAAATTGTAATAAAACATAAACGCCCTATATTTGCTTGCAATTGCAAGATATCAGAGACCCACTATGGCCAACTGCTGCCATAAAAGAATATTTCGACCATGTTCAATAAAGTAATCTTGTTCATTATTATAACAATAGAAAATCCAATAACTGAACATGATTGAATAGAATACCCACATACAAAAAAAAACAGTGTAAACACCCATACAAAAACACTAGCTTGCGCGGGAGTGTTTGTTTAAAAAATACAATTAGGAATTCATCCCACATTTGATTAAACTATAACGAGTTAGGAATTACGTATTCGGTAATAAATACTCTGTATTATTACGATAGAAATGTCCATCTGTCACTCTGTCAATATCAGATCAAAGGATTGTTATAATAATTCATGACGGTGATAAATGCTCTCCGGCCACATATAACTAGTACATTATTTGTTTGTTACATGTGAAGGAAACCAGAGAACATGATGGATGTATGTACGTACATACAATGTGATGTGTAACATCGAATCAAAATTCACAATCGATGTTTCATAGTTGGCCGATTATTTAATACTTTATGCGTGGCTGTGTTTAAAAACTTGGTCGGGTATTGAGCATAAATGTATCATTATACATATAATGCTAATTACTAACAACATTCATTTATCAAATAATGTAAAAATTATTTTGTCACTGTGGCTTTAAGAATAGGTAAATAACAATAGTTAAAAATGCTAGTGCACTTATTCTATTTATGGTTAGATTCTAGTTGATAAGTGAAACCCAATGGGAGATCCAAAGTAAGACATTTACTAACATGCAGTCTTAAGTTTTAACGCTTCAAGCGTAGGGTTTACAGTAAACATTGTTAAAGTATTACGGAACACGAATTCAAAAGTTTCGTACAAGTTTTGCCTCTAGGCAGTCGTCAACAATTTTGTGTTTTATAAAATACTTCCAAGATAAAATTATATTTACTGAATTTATATTTCTGGGACGTTAATGAAATTAAACTATAATTATTTTTTGTTTTTCTCTTTCTGCGTATACAATTAATATGAAACAGATCTAGAATAAATACGTTAATAGTTTAGCTTTTACACTGAAGCAGAAGATAATATTTCTATTATAGTAACATATTTGAGTATATATATTTTTGAAAGCATATCCCTACTTATAAATAAATAATTATATTTCCTTGAATTTTTAAATATGTATAGTATCCTTGTTCAGCGCAGATGTTTCAATATTTAATATTAAGTTTTAAGACAGATAAATAGCTTATGCGTAAAGGTGAAATTTATTAGGATAAATAAAATGAAAAACTATATATCTATTATTTTAGAAGATAAGGCAAATAATAGGAAAATATCTTTTAGTATTTTGTAAATCAATTGTTAGCGGTGTACGTACATAAATAAGCTTTTGGTTTTTATTTTTTTGTACGTCAATAAGTCAGAAAAATGTCAATTTCTGTTGGCTATCATCTCGGAAGACGTTGATGTGAAATGCTTTTCGATAAGAAACGAAAAATGATTGGTTTGATATATATATATATATAGCAACGGTAGGTATGTGTAGACGAACATATAGAGATAGTGGCAGAACGAAAAAATAAATCAACTATAAATAGGGCGTTCCTTTGTGTGCAACACAACAGCCACAGAAAGGTTTTCACTTAAACTTTTCTTTAGTTATATTTGTCATTTTTGATCCGTCATCTTGGAACTTTTCATTGTAATAAAAGTGACACAGTAATAGAAGTTTCCGCTTGGTCGACTACGGAACAGCTCGGGAATATTATCACTCGCCCGTTTGGATCACGTTCGCGCGTCTCGAGTATCATTTCATTTCTTATATTTTCACGATACTTTCCTATGAACTACTTCATTTCAAACCTTGATGAAAAAAACTTTTTTTCTTGTTTCATATTTTCATAAAAACTTCTAAACTCATCCCGCCCGACCAACTACATCAACAGTTTTTAAAATAAAACACCTTATTCTAACAAAAATAAATATAAATAAAAAAATGTGTGGCCCAAATTCGATTTTCGTAATAAATAACGAATTCCAAATTTGGATCTAAATCTTTAATATCGTAGCAAAAGTTTATAAACTGTAAACTGTAAAAGTTGAATGTGCTCTTGTCTAAATATTTGAACTAAGTGCAATAGACCTTAATTAGCAATGAATTGAATTATTGACCCCAATAACCGTTAATATCCGGCAGACATGTTTGTGGTTATGGTGGCTAGACGTAATGTTTGGTAACACGTGTACAACTTTGGCGTCCGTAAGCTTTGCAATGGCGCGGTGTCGGCGTCTCTGTGGTCACTCACGGCTACCAAACATCATCACTCTAGCTTGTACTAGCTTGGAACATGGCAGTCATTAACATTATCGTGCAATGTTAGGATGTTGTTAAACTTTATTTTATTGCAAATTGGCAAAAGGAAGATAGCAGAGAGCAAACTAAAACATTAACGAATTACTTTAAGATGGTCGCGAAACATCTTAAAAAGAATCCAATTTTAACTTTTGCATTTTCTACTTGTGCTTAATTATATCTTGTAACTCTTTCATGTTTTTATTATTTCTAAAATTGAGTATACCAGTTTTTAAAACCGTGCAACCATTATGCATACATACTTGCCAGAAGCCATTGTTTTGAGGCATTGCATTTAAAAGTCCTACCCTGCAACTACAACTCTATCATGCTTACATATTTTAATAATTTAGGAATCTGTAGCTTTATACATAAAAAAAAACTACCAAATATCTAATATAATTCTTCTTAATTTCAAAATTAATTTACTAAATTTAAAAATTGGTCTACAATATTTCCTGTCATGTAATGACACATATTGCCATTTCCTGTATTGGTATAATACTCCTCTCGTGTAATCAATCATAATTACTAGTTTGGGTGAAATCAAATCAATTAACGGTAACCGACACACAATTTTAGAGCGGTTCATGAAACTTTTGACAGCTTGTGATAAGTTGCTTATCTTGTGTTTAAGTTAACTTTTACATCAATACAAGTTGAGCGCTAACTTAGATATAATACCATAGCATTCTATAGGTATGATAGCATACATACAGTCAATCATATGAGTCGGGGATTATAGCCATTGATCCACATTTGTATTGACAAAAGTTATAAGCTTATATACGAATTGGAAACTTGCCAAGAATGTAAGTGAACGTTCCAGAATATATCTGGAATAAGATTTTATAAGCAGAAAATTTCTAGTTACGAAAATTGCATCTTAAGCGTCATAAAATAACTATAGGAATTTCTTCACATATTCGTAACGACATTATATCATATAACCATTACTTCTTGTATCTACTAAAATATTACGTTCATAGTCTATTCATACTTATAAACGAATTCCAAATTGATAGCGTTACGTTTATTGTTGCGTGTATCAGTTATGTTTGTAAACTATTCTAAAATTAATTTTTCCATGCTACTCGTAGATAATGTATGATGTAGCTGTGTTTGCAGTGAAATCAAAGCCAATCGATCGCTGCCGATTGAGTTATGTTCAATTTGATGCAATTAATCCGCGTTCTCCTATAAACTAAATAATGTATTCTGTGTGAATCAAAATCAAAATGAACATGTCAATGTACTTTAATAGCATCAAAAGATATGAAATTGAATTGATTTTTGTTTGTGTGAGCAAATTTTATATTGGTATCATAATACAATGCGATTATATTTATACATCATACCATGTGACAGATTTATGATTTAATGTCTAGTATCAATAGAAATCAATTCATTAATTTAACTAGAATTTATTTTTGTTAAACCAATGTTTTATCAGTAGAGATAGATTAAAAACAATGACATTGAGTAAACCGTTAATAACTTTAAACATGGGTTTTACAAGTATTAGCCACTTATAAAGAATTGTACAAACAAACTATTATTAACTTATAAGTATGTTTGCGACAGTTGCTAAATTTAGATCAAATATTTTACTCGTCCATATTGAATTCCTTTCCAAAAAAAAAAAGCTAATATACTTCGCGCATGTCACCGATTGATTATCAGTAAAATCGTATTCAATAAGCATACTGATTCAAATAACGAAACTGAAAATTGATACGTTAGGATCGTTTTGAACTCAGTTAAATGAAACTGTCAAATTTCGCTCAAGAACATATCAGTCGCAAAGTATATGGGTAAATGTCCGTATGTATGTACCTACCTGTCGCATATGTCAGATTGAACAAACACATTGACGAGACACATGTCGGATATAAACATTTTTCATTTTGAGATAAACATGTGACGTTCAGAACGTTTCCAGTAAATTCAATTACGTATGGAAGTCAGAGGTAATTGAATTTGAAATTCTTCAATTAAAGAATTTTCCAATTTTCTTTTCGTTATAACATAACGTTCATAAAATCACATATTTATTCATTCGCATGTATTTATGGGCGATGTACCTAGATATTTGGCAGCTATCCAATTTGAAATAATAAATAAAGAAATTGTTAAAAAGAATAGGTCTATGATAGAGTAAATGGCTTTCATGACTGAGTGCTTGAATTGTTATTATAAAGTAACTTTCAGTAAAAGCATCTTTAAATCATTATTTTTATATATATATATATATATATATATATATATATATATATATATATATATATATATATATATATACTATTAGCAATACGCATCTAAATTTCTTTGAGATGTAAAAATGTTGTGGTACTTTCCTAATAGAAAAACATCAAAAGAAAATATTTGAAACACCATGTTAGTACACATTCAAATCCTGCTTATTTGTTTCCTTTTACGTGTACCTGCTATACGATGTAACGCATATAACATTTGCTCAGCACAAAGGAAAAATAGTGTGTATTTGTTTTTATGAATGTAAAAAGCAAGTTGGCGTGCAAAAAGCTGTAAGTGGGAGACAAAGAAAAATCAGCTTAGTAGTACTGAAAAGGAATGGAATAGAAAGGAATGGGCACTGGTATATGCTTTTACGGTTTTGCAACCGCGGTCCCTTTATGACGAGTGCACACATACGCCTCCGACACACGTACGCACTTACTCACATTCACATGCGGAAATGAGCCCATATCATAAACGCTTCCCTTAACAGTAGTAATGAGTGAGTGGATAAAAGAGTGTCAAGAACCTACACAATGGCACCACTGACTCCGCCGGTCTCAGAAACTGAAGAATTATTCAGATCAAAGAAATGCGCCGGTATTCATAAGCCTTGTTTGTCTCGCTTCACTTTTTAGAATTTTTCATTTATATTTTACTGTTCTATTAGTACTTCGCTTTTAATCAAAGTCAAGTACTTTGTCATGTTCCTTTGACTCCGAAGGAGTCCACTCTGAAAGCAGACTTGCAAATTAATCCAACGTCTATTCACTAGAATTTCAACTACAATACGTATAACTTGAACTTATAAAAGAAAGAGTTTTAATTAAAATGCTAGAAAACCTATTTACCACATATCTAAGCAAAATATACCAACTACGTATAAAAAAGTCTAGTACAAGATACTGCAGATGTTTATTTTTTTATTTTTGTATTTCAATAATATATTTTTATTCATATATTTTTTATGCAGAACGTACCGGCTAGAAATTGTAAACGTTTTTTACGGTAACTGTGAGGTGTATAGTTCCCTCGTAGCTAAATGTATCTAAACATTTTTATCAGTGCGCTGTTCAAACAAAACGTTGCATGCTTTTTATGAATAAATAATGTTTAATTGTTGCTGATACATCTTATGTTATTAAGTACTTTTTTATCTATGTTAAGCTTCAGCCATGTTACCCTACAGAATGTAATTGCGTAGATAGGAATTTTATAGCAAATAGGTCTAGCCAATTTACCGTTAAATAGGTTATTAGTTATTTTTTAAATAGATTTATATTTAATTTAGTAGCTATTTTAACTTTTATAGTTTTATATTAAAATAATGACAGTTTTGCAACTAACTCCAAGTATCCTTTTTGTATTTTAATTAAAATTTAAAATATAATACTTTTGATTAATTTGAATAAAATTCTTTAGAGGTTTAATGATACGTCAGTCTCTTTTATTTACTTTTATTTATAATTAGTAGTATTATTATGCTTGCATTTCATCTCAAAAGTGATTAATGACCATAGATACTCAAGAGAGAGCTTAAATAGGACTATTTATTTGTTTTAGCCGTATTTACAAATATTATGAGTTGTTTTAAATATGAATTATAAATACATTTAGCATGTTTGCGTAATGTTTCATATTTGGCTGTCATTCACGGCGGTAGCGGTAAGCCACGGAGCGCGGTGTTTGTTTCATTTGTTTTTCATTATGAGTGTGAATCGTGTGGAGTAGGTGTAAATTGAACTGCTAAATATGTGAAAGTGCCGTGCCGTGTAGACGCACACAACAAACACGCACGAGTACACCACCAATCATTCGTTCCATAATGGCTTTCGTGATACACGAACCCATTCACCACCACCACTGGCATGGCACAACTCCGACGCTGACCTGACCACCGTGCCACGAGAACCGGCGCCGACCTTTCGTCATAAACTTCACATCGCGATTTAATCGCTTCATTTTGAACGAATACATTAAACTAATTGGGACTTCAAAATATTGCTAGCCCCAACGCACTTTTTTTATTATAATCATTGAAAAGTTTAGAAATAGTTTAAATTAAAGCTGCTTTAAAATAACAACGATATAGAGCATTTATTGAGCATTCAACATAATTTATCTATGAATTTCGAGATGCAGATAACCGAGGAAAATTGAGTGAATATTGTTTTCTAACGTGTTGGTAAGAGATTCGTTTTTTACGCCAGTTATTTGCTAGGAACCGAATCGCATCTGCACACGCAAAAACACACTCAATTACTCGCTTACAATTAACAATAGCAAAAATACAATTTTGCAAAGACGATCCACATGGATAGTAGAATAGCATTTTTAAACGAGCTTTTGTGGGAATACCCAAACTAGCATACATACTTATACTAAGAGACACAAACGAACGAAACAGAGTGCACTCGACCCGCGGCCCTGAAGGGCACCGCCGTTTTATTAGCAAACAATGGCGTTGCTATGCTACCGTATAATTACTGACAACATTCCGCTGGCTATTTACATGTTTTCATCAACGTATACATACACACCATACATTTATGTTCTTGTTATATGTTCTCAACACTCACTAGACATTTCATTTATCTATTTAAGAGAAATGTGTATATTTCCTCTTGCAACTAAATACCTTATAAGCATTTGTTTTAAATAATAGAAACATAATTATGTTTAATAGCTTCCCTAAACAATAAATACCAATTAATTTTACAAGATTGTTTCATGTTTTCAGAAAGGAATTACATTTATTATTATGTGCTAAACAATTGCAATTCGGTATCAAAATTAGAGATAACTGTTCACATTTACATATAAACTAACTTCCGATCTATGTGGGTAATAACCACTGAAGGATAAACCTCTGCTATTACCTCATCAAATAACGAAATCTAAAAGTCTCCGTTCCATCCAGTCAATTACAGATTTGATCGAACCAGCCATCTCTGTTCTTCTGCCCTGAAGAAAAAAGTACCTTTCAATAGTGCAGGATGATAGGAATCGTGATCTTGCTGTTCAACGGATGTGTTTCAGTAGCCTGAAGTATCATCTGTGCAAACGTTTCCCTCCTTTATAAACACAGACTGAATAGAACGCGAAGTAATCTAGCCTATTTCGATTCGGAATTGTTCTGCCTTGTGCATTGTACACACAGACTAACTCTGCTATATATGTTCACACGTTACATATATATCTTATTTGCCACTGTTGATTATTTGCACTGTATATATGTGTGTGGGTGTGTGTACTATCCTGATATCCATGGAGCCGGCTTACCATTTGTGTTTGGGTTAGTGCATGTAGGTGTGCATAGTTATATATTTGTATGTGTGTGTAAATAAACGTTGTCGTTCTTGTATAGAATCTAAAGTAACTGCAACAAAAAGGCTATTTCTATTGTAATGTTGTTCCATTTTAGAAACGGTTTCTTGGGTGTTCATTGCATTTCAATTAAACAAATAAAAATACGACTAAAAGTTCCAATTTAGTTGGCAGGTGCAGACAGAAGGTTATATTGTATTTAAAGATTATATATATATATATATATATATATATATATAAAAATTAACGAAAATTATCTTTAAAAATGTAAATAAATACAGTTCCAATACCCTAATGACTCGAGAATAACGTAATATGCATTAGAAGCGACTTCACCATAAGGCGAAATAGGCCACCGTCTAGGCCTCTAGGGCCTCGCACTACGACGAGCCTCGTACTGTAATAATAATAAAATTGTGTTATTTCTGATCACATCCAGGAGCCCCATATATTTTTCCCTGAGGCTTTGCAAACTCTACTGTAGCGCAATAAAGATTGCTAAAGAATGAATATTGCTATAATTATTTGTCTGTAATACCTACATAATACTACCGCCATTGACAGTATACCCTTACTCTACCATCTACCAAATTATGTTTTAGATAAATATAGAATAGCAATTGCTTTTATACCAGAGCATAGGCGATATTTTAGTCTTATAAATGAGTGATTCAAAAATAGAATTTCGAAATTAGAGTGAGCAACCATTGACATACATAAGTATATGAGAAATATTTAATAACAAACTTGTAATTGGTGCATTCTTTGCAGCAAATGCTTACTGCATGAGAGAAATACTCATACTGTAGAACTCGGAGATATAATAACAATGTGCATTGTTGTACCTTCGTCCGTTTTAATAAAAGCGGCCAGTTTACGCCACCGCTTGTTTATTTTCCGAGAATAGTACAGACTATTCTTTGTCGGGCTTGTGGTGGTGTTATTAAACTAGCAGATGTATTTACCAAGTTGTAAGTTTAATTTGTAACCCCAGGACTAAAATTTCATTACCGGTGCATCAGAGAATACAATACCACTATGAAACCAACGAATGGTTTATTTAATGCAAAACTAAATCGCTGTAACCCTATCTTTATGTTTATATGTACAAACATATTTCACCTCATATTTGCTTCATAAACTTGGACTTTTTTAAATTAAATTTAATGAGCAGCAAATCTACATTGTTGCTTTAAAAATATATGAATTTACCTCAGCAACATTTCGTATGCATATTATAAAAAATACGACTTTCAAGAAATATTTCTAATTTATTCTAAAATTGTGTTCGTCTTAAACATCTTCCCAATTATGGTTGCACTGGTATATATGTTTATAATCAGAGAGTTGTGAAACGAATTAAAATGTCCATATCTAGTACTGTGATGCAAATATCTTCATCTGCAAACCGCTCTGCAAGAGTGGATTAAGACAAAAACTTTGGCATTATAATGCCAATAAATGTTTGATCCGCAATCCAATGCGCGCTCGAATTGAGCCGGTGAGTAGCTAGATTTTCGTGTATAGGACTGCGGATTCAATTTCAAACAAACGTCGACCAAATTCCAATTTAAATATTCATGTTCCGGGTAATTCCCCCGATGGGAGTCGCTTCCAACTTCCAAATCAGATACACGCATCAACACTGATTGCGACAATTAACCTCTCGGTTCAAACTTAGTCACTGCTAATGAACACGTTAACTGGTGTATTGTATTCACAACACAGCGCTCTGCGCTCTATGCTCTGCACAACTGGGATGGCGGTTCCTGTTGATTTTAATCAAATAACAGGACACATACAAACTTCCCAAGTATCAGGATGTTACACAGAGTCAATAAACTGTTTCATTATTTCGTGTGTTTACTAAAGTCCATCAGAATTAAAGTTTACCTTACTGTATCAGTCCTGGGAGCTACCCTAGTACTACAAATATTGACACAATGTCAGCTGCATATTCAATCAAATAATATTATTCATATAAGACTACCTAAATATGGCATTATAATTCAGTAGTTATTTATGTGTTATGCGAAATTACATTTGTGAATTTCTTTCATTTCCTGAATTGATTCTTCAACCAACCTATTAGTTTGACGATATACGTTGACAAAGTTTCTAATTTTCTTTACTTCCATAAAATGGTCCAATAAATTTATTTTACAAAAACATCTACCATAGTATCTACTAAATTCAGCGTGACACCGTTATCGATTTGGTTGGAAACTCAACGTGAACAAAGTTTCCATACTGTTAGATATTCAAATAGCTTGTTATTGTCCTACTTGTTTACAGATATGACAAGGTCAATAAAGGTCATGATAACTTTCGTAAGTCTACACCTAGTAATTCTTTACCAAAAATAACGAAAACACTAATTAATAATTAAATTTTGCGTTGGTATATAACAAATAAGAAACTTGTATTATTAATCTGTATTAGCGAAAACTTAAACCGCAAACTGGCAAAAAGTCTTTGAGCAGTGTAGGAAAGGAAATGTACGTACATTAGTATTAAAATTTAATATAATATATACGCAAATGATTTAGAGTGAACAATTGGTTCAGCGTTGGAGCATAAGTTTGAGAACCATAAATTCAGTCATGTACGGATTAAATCTAAGAATGAAAATAAAAAAATTTATGATCTCCCTTTTTGTTGGCATGTTCCATTTTTATATGTTTTGCACGTTTCCTCTCAAAGTAGAAATTATACTATCTTTTTCGACGTAAGCTATACATTCGATAAAATAGTAATGTGTGCGGCGATTGTCACTGGAGCACGAGGGTTATATGTATGTGTATATGTGTGTGAGTTATCGTTAAATGTGAGACAATGTTCGGGGTGTGAAGGCACGTTCTGTTCTATTCTGTTCACCATTCTCCCATACCAACGCATGGGAGAACGAACGAGCGATGAACGTGAGACGTGACAACCATCCGACATTATCACGAAATGAAGTCACACAAGCAAACGTCAACGTTCCTACCAATAGAATAAATATATACATAGAGGATATCGGGGTAAAATGATGCCAATTTTACTACAATAGATAATCGGGACAAGTCTCCGTTACATTTATGTTTAAATGGATACTTAAATCATATTAAAGCACAGCTTTTTCAAATCGTTATAGTTTTCAACCAATACTTGTTTGTGTGTGATTATTGGCCAGATAATTTTATTTCACGACAATGTATCGTACATTTTGCTGTGTACAAACAGTAAACACGAGTAAATAATTTTTCTATTATAATTACTGTTGACATTTGACCGCAAATTACCACGCGAACATAACATATTAATTATATTAACTCATTTAGATGTCAAAATTACTTTAGTCTTTATTGTAAGTAATAACGCATGTATAAGGTAACATAAAAAAAGTAGGAGTGTGTAAAATATAATAAGAAAATTTCAAATACTAGTCGTAGATTTATAATTGCAATAAATATTGGATTTTAAACCAATTACATTGTAATTTAATTCTAATTTAAACTGTATCGTTTCTTAATTATTTGTAATTCAAATTTCGTAAATTTTGCGAGGCTCGTGACGACACAAGTGTAACGCGCTGCTACGAATTAGTTGATTAAGCTCAGTTTCTAATTAAAGTGACTACTAAGCCTGTTAGAAACACACTACCGAATACTAAAGCTCTGTGTAGGGTGAATTAAAAATGTTTTAAAATACACGGTTAAAATATTTTCGTTATTTAGCCATAGTCTCCCCTATAAAGAACTAAATCCACTCACATGTTGAGTACACTGCTACTGTTCAATGTTCACTGTTCCATTCATAATCATATATAACACGCACGTGTCGACTACACACTAGCACCATATATCGATCGATTGAGAAAACATTCGTATGTTGTTTGTTGGGCTATTTGATATATGATATGGCTGTATACTCTATACAACTCAATCCATTTGTTTACTATCTTCTCCAATATCCTTAAAAGAATACGTCTCAGGAGAGGAGCAGCTTGAACCCAACTTATACGTAATAATTGATGTTGTTGTCTTTTATTCAACTTTTAAATCACATCTGGTGCTCTTATTATTTAGTATTTTTAATATAATGGTAATATATTCGTTTACGATACATTTTTAATTTAACTTACTTCTATCTACGATTTGAACATCCTTGAAGCTCCTATTGATTAAAATGAATAAAATTTCTTAGTACATATCAGAATATTTAAACAATCAACAATAATTTTTTTACTGTAAGCATTTCTATGCTTCTTCATTCGCGTCCTATACGCACTTTCATTTGATGAAATTGTAATATAAATTTTTTAATTAAAATTCTCAAATACTAAAACGAACAAAAGAAAATATTCGGTTGAAGTGACGAAGCCTGTTGGTGACATTTTTGCTAACCAACACAAAAAAAAATTGAGTGAAAGATGAGTTATTTATGGTGAAATTCGGCCGGGCACCGAAACCGAGCTACAGGTACGGGTCACACAATGGTGGCAGCGCATTTGACTGAATAATGAATGCAGCGAGTGTGGTGTTTTGTTTCAGTCACCCTAGTCTAGTGACTAGAGAGCTGCGTTTGCCGTTGCATTGAATGCGACACGAACATTTATCAACATACAAACAATACTCTACTTGTTTACTCTGCGTTTTGTGTACAACCGTGTGAAAAATAATACACGCACAAATGCATTGTTGCACTTTTGAAAGCTATCAGCCTACTCGACCAGAACATACACCACAAAACAATATTACTCTATGGGATTTATCGAAATAAGGATTAAATTGCAGTACGATTTTAATATTCTATTTTTTTCAATTCAACGAAGTGCATTCAAATGTGTTTTTTTTTAATTCGACCGTGAAATACCTAAATTATTATAAAAGAATTAATCGAATTTTTTACAAATCACTAAGCCATAAGGTTATTTTGTTTATATCTAAGTATGCGCTAGTTATTATTTTTCCACTTCATTATTATTTTACTAATTTAACTGCATATAATAATAAGTTCTTCTGGCGGTAATTGAACATACAACTAGCACAAATACTGTAATGAACGGTATAACTAAGTAGATATAATATTAAAAATGATCGAAATATAAAAGAAAATCAAAGTTAGAATATTAAATAAATAACCACAAAAAGGAAGTAAGCAAACAAGCGCCACTACATGCTTGTCAAGATAAATTACTTTGATATATAGTTAATCCGCAGAATTAACTTTTTCTTTTGTAATTCTGAATTTAACTACAAAAATATGCAAAAATATTAACCTTGATAAGCGATAGTTAAAAATCTGGACGTATTAATGGACGCAAAGCGAACGGCAACGATCGTTAAGTAGAGGTTGCATATAAACAGCGGGATTTTAATGAAACGGCCACCTCCCTCGCAAGAACTTAATAATGAACGCCAATTTGCGTTCTCACTCACTCGTTTTTTTCTTCTAGCTCTCTCACTTCGGTACTACAATGAGTTTCATTAGCTCTTAACCTCCCTGTGACTCATAGATAGCATACACCATTTCGTTTCTTCATTATTTTCTATATTAATTTGACCCACAACATTGACGGAGTACTTAAACTTTACGATAAAAGACTTAGGACTTCATATACTTCTTACGGTTGCGATAGCTAGTAGGTATGTGAAAATATATTGCAACACTTACTCGAAACATTACTTTATCATATTTCTAAGGTAACTTTGGAGAAATAAACTCTTATATTTCACGCTTCAAAGTAATAGTTATTAATCTACAGTTTCTCAGTCGTGACTGTTTTGCACCGACCAAAATTGAACATTCAATAATGAAAATAGAAACTACTTTTTAGTGCCGTTTTTTAAATTTATAACAATGGAAACTTGAGTGAATCAAAACCGTTTAAACATTATTATTTTATTTGTGAATTAATAGTAATAACTATACGGAGAAAACCATTCTATAAATTAGATTGCATGTGTGTTTAATGTATGTGTTGATTGATCGAGATACGCATTACTTACATATATACCTACTGCATTTATGCATTATATATCAGCTCTTATATTATCACGATAATTGAAATTACCAATACACCTAGTATTATTATTTGATCACTAAGCAGAAATTAATTAACTACGAATGATATTATTAAGGTATACATGCATTTTCAAATTGAAATATTAATTATAAAATTAACTTCCTTGCATATACAATGAACTTTACTGTATGCATGTATGTATGTATTATATGCTTCTGTGAAGAAGGTGGCAAGCAACGAAAAGAATAAAGGATATAATCGATAAGTATTATACGTATACCCTTTCTACATGCGATTGAAACGTTTTATCATGAAAGTTAGTGAATCGGTGGTGCTTTTGGCTGCTTTTCCATTTCATTTTATCAGCATGGTTCGGTAAGCTCTCTTTAAAAAGAAAAGCTATAAAAACTTTAGTGAAAAGCGCTCTTTTAAACTGGTGCCTTTGTGAAAGGTAAAAGTTTTTGGCACAGCGATGCCGACGCCAAACTTTACTCACTCACTTGCTGCTCTGTTCTGCTCGCTGCCAGAAAGCAAAACTGAAACATGCCATTTTCCACATTTGACACAAAATCTTTATTCTTTACATAATACATAATATAATGATGCAGTAGATACGATTTGTTAAATATATAACATGTACTATTCAATAACAAATATTACAAAATAAATAATTCACCTGCGAAAATGAAGACTTACATAAAACAGTCTATTAAAGTATTGAATGTCTAAATTTGTAATGAGATGTTTTTACGTAAAAATTTAAGATAATTGCAAAAAAATGATTCCGCAACGAGAAACGGAGACAACGGAATCTTTTGATTATTGTCGCAGTAATGATGATGATTATTTGTCGTAGCGTAGCTAGGAGCATTCATGTTTGAAACACGATATTCAACCAATAAGAAAAAAATACGTAGCAAATATTTTAGTCGTAGTGAGATAAAAATGTAAGAATGAGAGAATTTTAACTTGACACTTTATATACGTTTTCTCCATCCTGAAATTCGTTTTATTTCCAATTCTTACTTCAGTCTCAAGACCACCAATCCTCTATTCGAACCTCTTCAGAAGTCTGGACATACATAAAATATAAAAAGGCATTCGATTGCTTTTCAAAAATGTCTTCGTCAATTAAAACTCACTGTTCTTTTTATGTATATGTATTGTTTATATTATATTAAATGAAGGATATATTCTAACAACGAATTCAATCACGAATAAACATATCAAAATATATGTTAATCAGTCATGATAATTAAAATGTAACATTTCTGGTTGTCATTGTAGAATAGCAATCTAATATTTTCTAGTACAACGTCTTAATATAACTAAATAATGCGGTGTGGTTGACAAATGACTATCGATGGATGTAAACAAATGTGTGTGCCCAATCTGAAGCGAAAGCGTTTAATATGTTTGTTTGAATGTATTTGTGTGTGTGTGTGTGTGTGTGTGTGTGTAAATTTAAGTACCTCCGATGTACGGTTAGAAACGCACACACACACACACACGAGCGACGAACGACGCGGGTGACAAGATCAATTACCCGCAGTGTACCTTTGATGTGTAAAATCCAATATCGTTTGACCTACCTACAAACTTTCACCCGCAAACAAATTGATTTGAAAGCTCACAAGGATATTAATTTTAACCTACAATTTATCAAGCTAGGTGGGGTAGCAAACTGCGGTTCTTTGTTATATTATAGGTTTTCTTATTGGCTCGCTTGAAATCTAATTATTCTTAGTTTTCTAACTTTAGCGTCACAGCGTTCGTTCTAATACACATATTATCTTCACGTCTTTTTCCTATTCATGAGGATTTCTTTTCAAGCTTTCACATTCTTGCTATCTATCACCAAATAAACTTTTTTGTATTTACAACTTTATTATTTACATTCTTCGCGCTTTTCATTTCTCTTTTATTAAACTTCCTCACGTGTATTATTAACATATAAAGCACTAGGGGTTCTAGGGGTCAAGCAACAATGTTCGATAAAAATCAATTCTCATAGGTTAATTATTATTGCAATCTACGGATACTTTGCAGACGGTAACGTTTTAAATATGTACATCATAATTTTGTCATCTTTAACAGAAGTTTTAAAAAGAACGCTTGTTGACTCACAAGTATGTTCATATTTGGTGGAGTAATAGGATCTGGAATGGTATTTAAAATTAATTCTAAAACTTTGTTTAATTAACTTTCAGTTTACTGGAAAATGTGTCTGAATTCCTTGATTTTCTTTAAATTTAAAACTTACATAATTACCTGCAAATTAGAGAATTTCGGTAAGAGTTCTTCTCAGTTCAAATTAGTATTTTTAATATTATGTTTGTATTAAACAAGAATAAATACTTCATAAAAGATATATGCACACACAACTTTGACTTTACTAAACTTCATAAATACAGATTAATTTTTGCTTTATGGCCATATATTGAAAAAAATTTAATAATTCATCATTTCAGTAAAAAATTGCTTCGTAAGCACAATTTTGTTGTCATGAATAAAAACTTAAACGAAGTCAAAAACTTTGCCTACATTATACCTACTTTTGAATATTTAACTTTATCAAACACTCTATCATACAAGACTTCCAATTATCATAATTATAAATCTTTTTGGCTTTTGCTTACGGATGTAGAATTTTTATTTGTTCCTTGTGGATTTTTGTTGCCACGGGCTAGGAATAGCAGATTATTTTGGTCATTAATTTGCTTTTTATCTTTTCAAACGTATATGCTCAAAAAAAACATATTTTAATCATAGATATTATAAAAACCGACTGTTTCTTTTTAATGTATATAAGAAATTATAGCAACTCTAATTTGATAGGTAAGACTCAGTTGAGGTAAATAAGTTCCACGTAAACTTTTAGAAACAAGTACATATGTGGCATTTGTAGTAATAATTTTAGAAACAAATTAATTATTGATTCCCATATTCCCATTAAGGCGATAGACTTGAGCAGTAAAATGTATGAAAACAACGATATACGGAAAGCAGAATTTAAAAAAATCTAAAATTGATACGTCCTTAAATTTGGAAAAATTATCATTAATTGAGGTTATTCTATAGTGCGTTTAAAAAATCGACTCCATTTTTGTAATGCATCATTCTTAAAAATAATGAATAAATTTGCCGTATTTACTATTTTTTAAAACATTTTTGAATGATGTGAATAATTACTATATTTTCAGTCAATAACTTCTAAACTAGACGTTTTTCAGCATATCTGAATCAGCTTGATTGAATTCAGCTCTTTCGAATTATGATATAAACATATTTTGGACTTAACCGCAGATAAAAAAAAATCTGTTCAAATTACGATTTCTTTCCAAAACACTTTTACGCTTTTCTACAATCAACGTAGATGCAGAGCTGTAGCTCCCACATGGTTCAACTGATGTGACTGAAAATTTATTTTCGTATTAACAAAGCCCTGCCAATGATTCCTTCGAACGTGCGATTTTATATCTGCACCCAGTTATTAGTTTTTAGTGAGAGAGTCTAAAAAAAAGCTAGGTCGATATTAGGCATTAGTTTTCCAAAACGTTATTTCAAACACTCACAAACACACATCATTTCTGAACCGATTAATAATTCGCCATTTTTTATAGAGTATTTTGAATTTGATGTTGTACATGAATAGGGGCTACAACTAGTTACGTGACTCATACATGTTTTGTAATATTAACAGAAACTAGTATCATTTAA
>JADQWA010000170.1:324810-336782 GCA_018344505.1 Nebria ingens riversi | reverse complement strand
TATATATATATATATTAATTAAAATTGTGATTTTAGTTTATATATATATATATATATATATGTATATATATATATTAATTAAAATTGTGATTTTAGTTCTTATTTATATATGTCTTGCACTGTAATTTTTTATACATACTACGCATAGCAGTTTAAATAAGAAATATAATGAAATACAAAATTTTAAAAATTCTTGGACTTAATGCTGTCCTTTTATATATAATACAAATTCCATTGCTTTTGCTAGTTATTATATAAATTTAATACCTTCCAAAATATATTTTTCAATATCACAAAACTGTGAATACATCACTAACCGTTTTAACGATTCACCCTCAATCCATTTTGTACAATCGATGTCAAATGTTGTCTCAAATTATTTTAGTCTATTTTGTTTCCCTGTTAAAATATTGACAGACATAGTTATAACATAAATGTACATACCTACATTAACTATGGCAACATAAATAAGAAATTTAAGAATTTCAGGAGTAATTTTCTTGTTATCGGTACACTTTTTCACAGAGGGTGAAGGAGAGAGAGGGAGAAAAAGAGACGTTATCAGAATCGATTTAGAGAAGGGCAAAGAGTGTATTTCCGTTTAAATTTTAAGATCGATTATGTTCATGATTACAATACGTACTTAGTACTTTGTATAAGAAAGTAAAAATATCTTATAACTTAGAGACCAAACTAATATGGATAAATGAAGGTATAATTTTTTTTAAACGATAATTATTACTAAGGATATCTGAAAATTCTCACAAAATATTTAAAGGATTCGGGTAATGTAATTTTAATATTTTCTACATTAATTGCAGCAAGACAATGATAATATTTAAATTCCACTTTCAAGTTACAGATACTTTTAAAAATACAAAAACGAATGTTTAGCAGTTACCTATAATATATAATCGTATTTTCATGTTGATTAGTGTCCCGTCAATATTTACTCCTAGTCATTATAAATTCCCTAATATTAGCTTAGGTAATTAATAAAACTGCTTTTGGATATTTTTCTTCTGGCGCATTTGATTTTAAGTTATATGTATAAGTAATAAGCTTTTAATAATAACATTAATATTATTCATTTTAGTTTCAACAAAACCTATGGAACATATTTTACGGTATACTATAAAGTCCTAAACTAAGCATTATTATTTTTAATGACGCCGTACTTAAGGTTAAATTTAGGTAATAAAATCGAACTAGACCGACATGAATGTCTTCTATAAACTAAGGAAATTTAAAATAATTTAATTTTACGGAATATAATATTGCCATTACTGTACCTACAACGGGAAATAAACCGCGACCGGAAATACGACTTCATGTTACTTACGACACATCTTACGGAATATAACCTTTATTCCGTCTTTTACGGGCACATATATCTTTATTAGAGCTTCTACTCAAAAGGAAATAAAAATCACATTAATATCACAGCTTATAAGAAATATACATTTATATAATGCATTGAAACTAAAAAAAATACTTTTCGAAAATTAAATGTTATAAGTTTTAAAATAGTTTTTCGCCCTTTTCTATATACATACAACCACAAAACTAATTACATGCGAGACTATGTCTATATCTACAAATTCGTCTAAATATAAGCATGTCAAAATTTCCTATTAGACACTGCTATTACATATAAAAATATCTCTTTAGATAATTCGATTAAATATTTAGATGTTAATTTAGATAGTAATTAAACTTAACAATTTAATTTCCAAACTAAACAAAGCATGTTACTGTTTTATAGTTTTAGCAATAAAATGGAAAGGCATACACTAAAAATTATTTCCTTCGGATGTTTTTATTTGCAAATAGATTACTTTATAATTGTATGAGATTGATCACGAGTTAATGGTTTGTATAATTCAAAAACGAATTATCAGAATAATGTGTAAATTAAATACGTGATGTTCTTGCAGTGTTAAAATTAAACATCTATACATATTAATTATAACGGCTAATTATTTAAAAGAATTATTAAAATATACGCTCAATAACCCAAATAAATTTACATTTTACATCTTTTGGCCTTTAAACTGATTTAGATAATTTTTGGATGTACGTCTATGTGTGTGTGTGTGTGTAACTTTATAAAACTTAAATTTTGTATATGGCTGAAGAAGAAAACCTCTTTATTTTGAAAAGAATATTCAAGTGCATGTTTACTCAAGTCATTTTTTGCAATATATCCCAAACTGCTGCACTCATAGTAAAAATGAAAAAAAAGAAAGCTTTTGTTTGAAAATTTTCTTCAAAACGTGTAACAGTTACAAAATATATATATATATATATATATATATATATATATATAGTATATATATATATATATATATAAAATATATATATATCTATATATATATATATATATATATATATAAATATATACATATATATATATATATATATATATATATATATATATATATATATATATATATATATTATATATATATATATATATATATATATATATATATATATATATATATATATAAATATATATATATATTATATATATATATATATATATATATATATATATATATATATATAAATATATATATATATATATATATATATATATATATATATATATATATATACTATATATATATATATATGTACTATAATGTGTTAGTTTGTAAATTCATTTGAATACTAAAAAATTTATAATATAGCGCAAAGTATATATTTTCTAGAATGTTTAAAAATGTGTGTTTTAGTTTCCTTTCTATCTAAACAAAATATACCTACTGCGTATAAGAAAGTCCTGTGCAAGAGACTGTAGATATTTGTATTTGTTAGCAAGGTGGAAGATACTTGGCTAATTAGTCATAGATCAATAAATATTTGTATTGATTAAGGGAAACGAACATTCGTTAGAAAACGAATTAATATTTATATTGTTATCAGTATTCCGTTTTCAACATGAATATTTAATAAAGAAGATTGACATACACAAATGAAGGTGTTATATATTTTATTAATGGGGGTAATCCTGTGCGATTATCTGCGTTCAACAGATATAAACTTTTGATTAGTTAATATTAAGGTTTAATAATATCTGTCTACAAATAATCTAAGAAACAATTGCCAGGATTTCAATTATTCCAAAATAAAATAATAGTATATTATTGAGGTAAAAAGCGCTAAGGAGTAATAAAGAATGTTTAATGTTTATATCTTATTTGCGCATTTCAAATAAAAATAATAATGTGTAAGCACTTTTTATATCTTTGAATAAAAATGATGTGACACTGATTAACGTTAAAACGATGACAGTATTAAAGTCGATAAAACTTTATCTTTAAGGGATGATGATGGTAGTAGGAAAGTACTTCGACATAAGAATCACGCGTCGTATATAACCCGAAAGACGCAACATTTCCTATACGAGGCAGTCAATGCCAAATCGTAAACTCCACAAAGACGCGAATTGAAATTAATGCATTTGGCGATTTGCGCCCACACTGCCTCTACGATAAACTTCATTCCGTTCCATATACAATCATATACATACGTTCGAGTACGTACGGTTCGCAGCGGTACAAAACGGTTTTAAAAAGTAAATCTTCTCGCTTTGGTGGCAACAAACTCACCACACGCGGTAAACCACGTACCGTACTTAAACAAGCCGTCGACGAACAAAATTCAATATTTTAAAACGTGACGTTCACAAAAATAAATGGCTCACCACCAGTCGACAGTAGAGTACATAGCACGCACGAATTGCAATCGGCTCACTGGGATTTAGCGATTTATTTTCCGTAACAAGAGTCGACGAACGATGCGAGTATGAATTAAAGATAAAACAAACGACTAATTTTGTTTTTTTTACCAAGTTGTAACTTTTTTAATCTCTTGAGTCCACATTGCAGCTTTCTTGAAAACATTAAAATCAATATTTTACAAGCTCAACCGCTCGCCTTCCATGTGTGACATGTGGAGATTGAAGTTTCTGTTTAAATACACATTAACTGTAATATAATTAAAATAATCGAGGTTTAATTTGTTTGATTTATTTTTATAATTATTTTTACGGCTTTTAGTCATAATCTTAAAGGCTTAAAATACATCAAATTAAGCAGTTAACCGATTTTTTTTGGTAGAATTAGAATATTTAAAATTTCATATTAGGGCCTGCCTTTTTTTGGGCCCAATATCCCTTGAAGTACAGTACCTATTGAATTTAAAATGCGAATGGATTCAATCGGGCATCTATACGATATGTGTGCCACATATGAAAGAAATCTGTTCGATACCTACAGAGGAGAAGAGGCGACAAAATTTGGTCTTACGATATAGCGAGTTTGCGCCTGAGCGCCCAATATATTTTGGAATCAGAGCGATGTGAAATAAATATTTGTGAAATACTATTTCGAATCCGAGAATGTTACAAAAAATATATTCAGCCAAACACTTGAGCTTTTCTGTACTATGTATAGCGAACTATAAGTGATTATAAATGAAAGTTAATTTGGAAAGCATTCCTTCCACTCGCGGAATATTTTAGGTCTAAATAAAGGGTAAACAAGGACAATACATGCTTATTTTAAGTTTAGCCTCTCGCGACCCCTTCTTGTTTATCCAACTATTCGCTACGCATGTCACAACGATCCGTCACTGTTGCTGGCAACTTTAATAAAGCTATCTATCATTATTATTCGTAACTGCGTTTCGAGCTTGGTTTCTGGATTACTAACGTGTTTTCATATAACTACTAACAACAAAAAAGTTTATTCCATAGAGATAAGGCATGTTTCTTTGGTAATTTCTCTATGTATAGGAAACCTTCATTGTTTTATCAAAAGTATTTTGCATATTTTTGAAATCATTTAAGAATTCTATTAACTATTTTCAAAATAACGCTATGCATAAAATAATACAAAATGTGTCTGTATATGTCCATGATTCTAGCAGGTATTCTAGAATCAAGAGCATATACAGAAACATTTTGTATTAATTTATGCGTAGCGTAAGTGCCGATTGCGTGTTTTGGACACAACGACCACAAGTCTGATTACTACACAGTGTAGAAGAACGTGCCTGACTAGAACGTGTGAAACTAATGCAATGAACCGAGCAGTAATATAAAGTGATTAATAGCGCGGATTGTTTGGTACACACAAACAAAAATAATAAAGCAAAGTAAAATAGTTTTGTTTTGTGTAAAGCAAGCACCGCACAAAAACTGTCCTAGTAAAAAGATTAATTGTGGATGCATATTTTAACTCTAAAAAGGCAATTTTTGTTCAAATTTACATGAATTGGCGTAATTTTGATCACACAGTGTTACTTTTACATAGTTTAGTGCAACTTCAATTTTGTTAACAACAGTCAATTTTTACTTCTTTTTTTTTTCAAGCAGTATGCATGTTTTATGTATATTTTTAATTTATATATTTTGAATCCGTTTTTGACTATCAAAAAATATAAGAATTTCTCTGGCGTAAAAAGTTACAACCAAACTTACTCCAACTCTTGTTTTTCTCTACGCTAATCTTGCTCCAAATGCATGTGCTATAAAATAAAATGCTAACGAAAATAAAAATAATATGAATTTATAGCGGTTATTGAAATTTATATTAATCATTGTAAACTAGTCAAATTATTTAGGAAATGTAATCAATATTAATATTATTATAAGCATACCAATTTTTTAAAGAAACCATTTTTCTTTTAGATATTACTTATATATTACATTTCCAACCGATATATAGAATATATGTCAATTTACGAGTAAATGTATCACATGTGTAAACAATCTAAATAAGGATTTAAAAAAAACTAGACATCCTTAGTGACTTCTTAACACGCTCAGAATATTCAAAAGTCAAAATATTTCTTATTCTAGAACTAGAATCACTATTTTGCACATGAAGCAATTTATTTAATATGGTAACTACGAAAAAGAAAATATTCATTTGTTCAAGCAATTAAAACATTAGGTTCTAGTAATATATTTTAATAATATATTCAAACAAAATTTATTTTACTTACTGGTGCATATGAAATAAGAAGTAAAAACTAACACTTACTTGCTGGAGCATTTTTTATAAATATTGCTATTCTTTACGATCTATAGACAAATAGTAAATTCAAATAATTTCTTTCCATTAAAATGATAAATTTGAAATAATGCAGTATATAGGTAACATTAAAGTAATTGAAAAATAAATTACGATATTCCAAACTTTTAAATATTTGGTAATTTATATATTCGAATACATTAACAAACATAAATATTTTTTAAAGAAAGTCACAATAGCGCTTCTGTTTAAAATAATACAACAGTATTTCACATAACTCTTAATGCCAAAAATCTTTAGTTAATAATTCAAAAGTGTGTCATAACTTTATAGGAAATGACAAGTAGAGAAAATATATATGATTTATAAGTGTTTACTTGTCCACGATAAAAATATTGCATACAACAAAAAATATGTCTAATGCCCGGCTTCACCAACGTCAAGGAGTTGTTATTAGACTAATAAATTCTCTTATTCGTCAAATAGTGATGAAAAATGTGTTTCACCATACGTCCTAAAAATAATCCATTTACAGATGTTGATGAAATTGATTTTAAAAATCATTATCGACAGTCAAAGCAAACTTGAGATTTGTATATGGCTGGCAAAAAAACCTCTTATATTTGTAAAGAATATTCAAATCGGAAGTGTATCTGTATTCTAGTAATGTTTTGTGGTTTATGCAATATCACCAAAACGGCTGCACTTACAGTAAAAATAATCAAAATTACACACGCGCACACATACATACATACAAACAAACATACATTCAGGCAGACGTCATTTCAATAATTGTCAGACTCGATTCAGAAAAAGTCAAAAGGTGTATTTCCGTTAATATATCGTGAAGGATTTTTTTCATGAATATATACTTATTACTTCGTATACCAGAGTTAAATGCTGTACCGACTAAAATACTTCATGATTTATGTGCTTTCCAAATATACATACATACATGACATAATGCATATTCCCAACATGTGGGGTGGCATAAATATATAACTACTAAGTAACCAACTCCTTGAAGATGATTAGCTGCTAGTAATTGATTTTGAAGCAAAATAATGTCTGATTTACCAGCTTTTATAATATGTAGCAATTAATTTTTTAATAATTATTTTCAAAGAGTTAATTATTTGTTATGCGGTAGCATCAAAATCTGTAGTGAAATATGTTGAGAGAATTTAAAGCTAAGCAGGTTTTTCAAAATCACTTCCTAGCATTTTCATTATCTGGATTGTTTACTTGTTAAAGGTTAAGCACCAAAATCAATAGTTATTTATTTTTATATATATATATATATATATATATATATATATATATATATATATATTTATATATATATATATATATATATATATATATATATATATATATATATATATATATTATATATATTATATATATATATATATATATATATATATATATATATTTATATATATATATATATATATAAATATATATATATATATATATATATATATATATATATATATATATATGATCTTTTACAGGAAAATTTTGGATTATACAACACAAAGTATCACCATTATTATACGCTTTGTTTGGTGTTGTGTAAAGAATTATATGCCGCATTGAAACAGATGATTAACCTTTGTTATTTGATGATAAAATTAATAATAAACGAGTTTTGTTTTGCATAATTAAACATATTAACATCGGCCTTCTATGTAAATTTGTAACGAATTTAATAAAGCAAGGTAACAAAATTGCTATTGAAGTACAGCAACAATACCGGTAATATTTGATATTGTTTGGAATACGTTCTAATTTATATTCACTCAATATACTAATACCAAAGTTTTAAATTTCATAAGGTTTTCTCTATGTGACAGATAATTAGAGCATACTTAGTACCCTAAAAACTGGATTCTGAAATAACCATAATAACGGAGATTGTTATAGTAAAAATATTGAAAGTAATTTGCACCAAGGCTAATTTTGAATTTTACTTAAATATTTAAAGGTAAATAATTGGTTCCTAACGAGGACGTAACCACAAAATAACTCGGGTTTACATTATTGTGGTAATCTTGAGGCAACTTAAGTAAATCCTAATTAATACGAAAAAATCTTGGAGAATTCGCATCGGTGGTATTCTCGGGTAATTTAGAGAACATAATTTTGGGCGTGGTCAACCTCTAAGTTGCTTATTAGTGCCCAAAATAACATAGTTCTAATAATAATAATGAAATTATATATTTTAGTGATATTAAACAATGAAAGCGTGAAATTGGCACCAAAGTATCTCTTATTTTAGAGATTATATACAATCTTTGATAATAGTTATGGTGCTGGTAAACAAATTTGAAAAAGATAGGTCAAACAAAAAAAAACCGATAAAAGCTTGCAAAATATATTACTACTCATTTTGATACTCATTCCTTATCAAATAATAATAATTATAGTACTAGGAATTGAAATATAAATATCTGCGTGTACTGGATTTATTTATTTATTCTAAAAGGATTGTTTATTTGTTAGAGGCTCAGTACCAAACAAGTAGCAGTTACATTGGTGGACAAAAGTAATAAAGCTTTTAAAAAGTCTACATTGACGCGCTTTTTTAATAATTTGTTAAATGTGAAACATTAGTACAAATAGATACCAAGTTAACAAATTCAATCCTGTTGAAATTATATGTATGGACAAAAGTAGAAACCTACGCATACAACTGTAGAAATTCGAGATTATATAGAGTTACTATAAACTATTTGTAACGTTTAAATAGTATTTGAGACGAATTTATTTGTTTAGTATGGTTCGCGGAGTATATTTAGGTATCCAATTATTTTAAATTAAAAATTATTTAAATGTTTAACACCGATGTTAAACAAATTGATACTGTGAAAATATTAGGGCTTTATAAATCTATGATTTCACATACAATTAAGAATTATAACATCCGTGGGAGTATTAAAACTGCCACACAAAGTGGAAGTTTACGTAAAACAACAAAGCAATTGGAGCGGCGCATTTAAAGAATAGTGCAATAAAGTCCTCTAAATTTTAAAGAAATTAGAAGATATTGAATTTTTTTACAGAACTGTACAAAGAAGGCTACATGATATGGGACTGCTTTTAAGAAGATCCACAAAAAAAAAACTCGTACCCAAAAAGAACAAGACTTGGTTTCGCTAAGAAACATTTGCATTGGACGGTCGCCGACTGTTTGTTGTTTTCACCGTCTAAATGGAAAATGTCCTTTCCCAACCATTACGCATGGAGGCATGTGCTTTTATGTAACTAAATACCAGGTATTTATATATAAATAGTAAATCGGAAAAGCAATGAATTAGCGAAACATGCTGTGCTTTTAAAAAAGTTCTACTTTTTTCCAACAGTATATATATTTTGCAAGCAGTTAAATCAGATAACATTTTAGCCAGAACAAACTTAAGTTTAAAGTTTCATGATTAATTTTAGCTTTAGAACGCTTACAGAAAAGCGACTCGCACATAGACGTCATCCCAAAAATAATCAGACTCGTTACAAGGAATGTCAAAATGTGTATTTCCCATAAAATCTCGAGATCTAATTATTTCATGATTACAGTAGTATCATATTACTTTACATAAGAAAGCAAAGATATGTAATAAGAAATAATTTTCGCTAGTTTATTTTTAATTTCTTTATTTAATCAATCTCGACTGTATGGATATTTGTATATAAATTAAGTAATCAGGGTCACCATAAAATACATAAGAAAATGAATATGGTTGGAAATAAAATTAGTAAAATTTGATAAAAGTTAATTTAAACTTCGTAGTTTTTCTTGCATGTAAACGATGAGATAAACAATATACATGCAAACTAAAATAGGCTACAATAATTAAGGCGCACATCAAGCCATTGCTATTTTAGGGTGCGTATATGTTGCTGGTAAAGCATATCATTTTGCATAAAATACAAAACACTATCGAACCTTCTAATTCTCAAATTGGAGAAGCGTTTTGATATATTAATATTCTCAGAATAATAATCCTCACTACTTCACCGCTGAAACACGTTTCTAAATTTAATCCTAATTCTTTGAATCTTATATATCTGATTTATTTGTCTCGTATGTAACCAAACAAATGTACGACGTTAATGATATATACCGACTTTATAGCGGCAGTAAGTTTGAATACTATTTATAATAAATATGTAAAAATCAGATGTCAGAAAAAAATAAAACAAATAATAGCGTACAAAATGTGTTTTAATGTATAATCGACCATAAAGATAATTATAATTTCAAACAATTCTAAATTGAAAACAGATCTTTAGAATGTGTTGAGATGACATATTAATTACGTTATTGTAATGGCTCGTTCTAGGTGCAAAAACCCAATTGTCAAAATGAATGATTTGATAATAAAACAACTCTCGGTATGTATTCAAATACATATAAAAACGAACATATGTCAAATACCGTATCTTCTGAAAATGTCGAAGACAATGCACAATTAAGTAAACATTTATAAAAACTCAAAACATGGAAAATAAGCTTCTTAATTTATTAATAATTGGATATGATGTTACATAATTTAACACTATACAACTAAATATCCCAAATTCATTCTATAGAAAATGATCTATATATTGATAAACCATTAGAAGAGAGCTCCCGGAGAGCCCCGACAAGTACTAACATCAAATGGACAATCACATACACACACGCACGCGAAAACACACAAACAAACGCCGTTCCCAAAAATTGTCTAATTCAATTCAAAGAAGGTCAAAAGTTTTGCCAGTATATCGTCCACAGATGCACACACCGACAGAAGTTACTTCAATAAAAATCAAACTCGATTCATAAGACTTCGCATTAACCATAAAAAAACAAAAATAAACAAAATAATAATTTATGATTTCAGTTATAAATATCTGTTCAGTGCAACCCAAAGCTTAATTCTCTCGCGACATATTTTCTAAAATAAATTGTCTAGTACAACAAAAACGAAATGCTAAATTGTCTTTCTAGTTCTATTTTCCATATCTAGAACCTTCTTCAAAGAAGATATAAACTTTACTAAAAGTTTGTATGAGTATCCATTTCCGAACTCCTAATAAACTATCTGCCCTCAATAATTCATTTGTCATTATTTGGAACTTATATAAAAGTGGTATACCGGCCTGCTAAGATACATATGTACGTATGAATTATTTGTAATTGAGTTAAATACATACAGTCATTAAATATAATATAAACCTATACATTACAATTAGATTGCAATCTAATTCGTATTTATCGCTTTTTTTTTTCTTTTAAATCATATCGCTTATTTATTATTTGCAATTAAAATTTCGTAATATTCGCTGTTTTCATGATTTCATAGCGAGAACATTAAATTTACCCCCAACAACTTAAATTATCTGCCAAACTGACAATGTCAGTATAGCTTTAGGCTATTTGTGTCAAATTTCGCGCAACTTCCTGCAAAATTTCAGTGCTAACTACGATAATAGTCATATGCAAATAGAACGAGAAGAAGATTAACAACAAAATAACAAACACAACGGAATAAATTGCCACTGGCCTAAATGTTGCCTACACTTAATAACAATGTCAGCTCACAACTTTAAAAATAATATTAAAATTAAGATCATCAAATTAAATTTATGAGAGATATTAGTCTTAGTATCTCTATCCTCTAGATAAAGTTAACCAAAATCAACTTAAAATGACATATCTTGTCCAAAATACTTTGACGTCAACATTTTCTTCATTTAATATATAAAAGGAAATCTGGCCTATAATTAAATAAATTTGTTCTTCCAAATCATTGACTATATATTTACTTCGAGGGGTACCCCACTTGTGGAATTTATAGTACCCAATTTTGGTAATATTGGGCATAGCATGGCAATGTTCTAGACATGTTGGTAATGTCATGGAAATTTTGGTAATGC